>PVKS010027868.1:0-26931 GCA_004027875.1 Aplodontia rufa
GTCTATGAGTACATGGTGTTTGTGAGCACGAGTCTGCTTCTTATTGTCCCATTCCTTGGCATAGCTGCCTCCTATGCGTGGGTCCTTTTTGCTATCTTCCACATGCACTCAAAAGAGGGGAGAAGGAAGGCCTTCACCACGTGCTCCACACATTTAACTGTGGTGACATTTTACTGTGCACCTTTTGTCTACACTTATCTTCGCCCCAGGAGTCTCCGCTCTCCAGCAGAAGATAAGATCCTTTCAGTTTTTTACAGCATCCTCACCCCCATGCTCAATCCCATCATCTACAGCCTGAGAAACAAGGAGGTCCAGGGTGCTATGAGCAGAGTGTGTGGGATATTGACCTGCAGGAAGAAATGACCAAGACTGTCCCTGCTCCTCTCCATTGCGTCTTTCCTTGCTGCCTAGACCACTCAAGACCAGCACTGAGCCATATCATTATGATACACACATGCAATTAAAGTTTTATAGTCATGCATTTATAAGTACAAATAATTTAAATGCTACATTGATAATTATAAACCACTATATTTAACATATTTATTTATTCAAAGTATTTTAACATTAATATTAACAATGCTGAAATTAGATATTTTATATCATATAATATTGTACACCATCTGTCTGCACATATATTTATACTAGTATAATAATGTTTGCTATGATATTTACTTTTAAAATTTCTACATATTAGTTAAGAAATTATTACTGTGCTTGTATAGTTTGTTTTCATTTTAAATTGTCAAATGTTGTGTGTACTTTATGTTTTTAGCATTTATCAAATTGCACTACTCACATTTCAAGCATGTAAAACCACATGGGGCACTCTCTACAAAAGTACAAGTACTCTGAGGACCTTTAATCCTCTCATTCTGGACCAGTTATTCTATCATTCCTGGTCTTGAGACAAAGAATTTTTCTATGCACTCTTAAAAATTTTTATTATTATCTTATAAATTTGTTTATAATCTTATGGAGATATTGAACTCCATGTGGCTGCTAGAAACCAGTTATTCACATCTCTATTTTCCTGACATTTAAAGTATAAAGACATTTTTCTTGTCTTAGGAAAAAAATGGTAAACCTTCATTTTATTGCCTTTTTTAATTTCTGGATTCAGTGTGGTGGATGGTCTTTTCTTCCTTAATTCAATGTGGTGGAAGGTCTTTTCTTCCCTGAGCACCCAACCTTGGATTTTGTCATCAGTGGCTCATTTGGGCTGGATTTGGGTATTTCTGCTTCCTCAAAATCTAGACAAATAGTGTCCTGTGTCTCTCTAAGGGCACAAGTATTTACCAACCAAAGCCTCACAGAAAGATTTGTGAATGTAATTATGTTTTAGTCGCTCAGGACATGACAATCAGTAAGCAGAGATAGTTCTAGCTCACCAGGTACAAAATATATATCCCAGTTAATCTATTCAAGTCCTAATGCTCTGATTAGGTTAAGAAATTCATAACCCAATTGTTCCACCAATTTTGTTGCATTCTCTCATGTATGAGCTATTTTGGAACACCTGATACCCAAACATTAATATTCTGAACCTGGCACCCAGAAGCTCATGCAAAACAGTTAGTCCATTCACAAGCGCCTCTACAATCTTAACAGTTCTGAAATCTTAATGGTTCCAGGCCAAGTCCACGTCTCCTCCAAAACTTGAGGCAAACTCTGTGTGACCACCTATAAAAATTCTAGCAATTCACTCATATCCAATGTATACAAAGCAAACATTAACATTCCCCCAGGAAGGACAGGGGAATAAAAAGAATGGGTTAATCCAACCAAGACTGAAATATAGATGGGTAAACAAGTCTTATAGCTCCATGTCTTGCAAATGCAGCACGTGTCATGGTAATGTCCTCTCTAAAGGTCTTGGGCAGCTCTGGCCTTACGGCTTTGCTGGTTGCAGCCAAGGCTTCTCTCTTTGCTTGTCTCTGTTTGATTACTGCAGCTTTCCTCAGCAGCATCCCATGGTCTTGGCATCTTGGCAGGTCTCCTCTGGAGCTTCAGTGTTCATTTCACATTTCCACACTTGTTTTCATACAGTCAGAGCAAGTACTTACCTGTCGGTATCCATCTGTACTTAGAGGTGTTTCTCACATCACAGAACGAAGATGTCAGTGCAAACCACACAGTTCAATTGAGAGCTTTTCAGGTTGAGTGTGTACACTTGCAAAGTTGATTGACTGTAAGTTTTGAAAACTGATTTTACCCAGTTTCATAAAAAGAGAGGCAAACAGAGGTACATGTTTCATGAAACTTGTGTGTCCATGATTGCAGCTGAACAGAGGTTTTGAAGTTACTAAATTTCATGGGAAGTGTCTGGACATGTTGGTCACCTTTCACTCCCTCTAAGTCCCTGGACTATCACAATACACACCTGAGAAGGCATCCCAGGCTCTCATATGTATTTAAAACCAAAGCATGCTGCACATGTTATCATTACCAGAGTTTTTGAGCATTCATTTCCTTCCACCCTTGAAGACATAGAAGTCTTTATCTTCTTCCAGAAAAATTAAGAATAGATATCCTCTAGTTGTGAATATGGAAATAAAGATAATGCAGGCACTTCTCATTTTCCTATTCATTTCTTGTGCAGGAGGCTAGTTCTGAGCAGGTTCTTCAGGGCCCTCAGGACATCTTTGTTCCTGAAGCTGTAGATAACAGGGTTGAGTGTAGGCGTGAGGATGGTGTAGAATATAGCCAGGAACTTATCCTGGCCTGGAGTGTGGTATGACTTAGGCCTCAAATATGTGAAAATAAAGGGCCCATAGTACATCAAGACCACAAGCATGTGGAAGGAGCAGGTGGAGAAAGACTTCCTCCGTGCCTCTGAAGACCTCATCTGCAGGACAGTGAGGAGAATTTGCACATAAGACAGTGAGATCAGAAGGAAAGGGATCAGCAAGAAAATAATGCCACTCACGTCAACCCCTCTTTCATAGAGTGATGTGTCCATACAGGACAATTTCAACATGGCAGGAATTTCACAGAAATAGTGATCGATCTCCCTGGAGTGGCAGAAGGGGAAGTGGAGTACCAGCACTGTGTGCACCGTGGAGTTGAGGGTGCCCACCAGCCAGCACCCTGCAGCCATGAACATGCTGAGCCTCTCGTTCATGAGCATTGGGTAGCGCAGGGGATGGCAGATGGCCACATAGCGATCCCAGGACATGGCAGCCAGGAGAAGGCACTCACCACCCAGCAATGTGAGGGACAGAAAGATCTGGAACCCACAGCCTGCAAAGGAAATAGTTCTGAGGCCTGACAGAAAGTCAGCTATCATTTTGGGAACAATGTTGGAAATGTGCAAGATATCCATGAAGGAGAGGTGGCTGAGCAGGAAGTACATTGGGGTGTGGAGGCGGGGGTCTTTGTGGATGAGTAGGACCATGAATGCATTTTCTGTCACTGTCATTAGGAAGATCACACACAGGAAGGAGAAGAAGATCAGACTCGGGTGTGAAGAGGTGAAGAGTCCCAGGAGAACGAAATCAGTGCTCAAAGTGTGGTTGTCAGAGCTCATTTGGAATGCTTGTATATAACCTAAACAGAAAAAAATATGATTAAACAAAGATGATTACTTAACTATAAAGGAAAGGAAGAAAAGATGGTTCAATCCCAATCATGTTTCCACGAGTCTCTGTAATCAGAGAAGAACTGGTGATGGGTGTTTTGTTGTAACCGACATTAAAAGCCTGTTCACCTGGTTTGGACTGGGTCTGATTTGAAGAACATAAGTTTACTTATTTGAATCCACTGATGATGTTCCACTTCTTTGAGGGGCTTTTTACTCCATTCAGAGTCATAAAGTGTTGATGAATTTCCTACTTTTCCTTCATTGCAGTCCTTTTTCTAAAGTCACCTCCTCCAAGAGTGCATCTGAAAATCTCTCCTTCCCTCTGAAGCCCTCTTCTCCTGTCCATCGCAGCTTTGACTTTCTCATGCATAACTCTTTCCCTTGCATTATGCTATAAAGTAAATTTAGGAAGTGTGTGTATCCCTCACGGTAGTCTCTTCCCTCCAGAACCTGGGCCTGCTTTTGGGTGTTGGCTGCTGCAGGTGGCATCTCCTGGTGTCAGTGCAAAGTGGTTGACCAGTAGCATTTGCTCCTCACATCAATGAAAATAATAGGTCTGAGACCCAATTTGTTTGTTATATGTTTTCATCTCAATAACACTTGCAGAAAATGAAATGCATTATTCCTAAGACTTTTAAATAGCAATACGTAATAGCATACTGAAATATCACTTATACCCTATAGTTGAATAATGAAGGCTTCTTTCTCTCAAATTCACATTATACTTTTAAGAAGATATTCTACATTTTCCTATTGAGGTATTCCTAATAATTGAATCATAATTTATTAATCTTTTTTATATTGATATTGCTTTTTTCCAATTTTTTCATTAGTACATTTTAGTTGTACAAATGATGGGATAGGTTGTTATATATTCATACTTGCTTATGATACAACAATGCAATTTGGGTTTTATCCCTCCCCAGCACTACCCTCTCCCTCATCTCCTCCAAAGCCCTGATACCTTTCTTTCAACCATTTCTTTTTGAATATAAATTTTTTTCTTTTCCTGTTTCTACTGATAGATTGGGAACTCTTTAGTATTTTGGTGGTGCATAATATACATATTTATCCCCCTTTTTTTCTCCTCTTTTCTTTCCATCCTTACTCCCTTCTTCTCTTCTCATTCCTCCACTCCACAAGATTTCCTAAGCTCATTTATCTATTTGTGTCTGAACAGTTCTTTGTGCAAATAATTTTACTCCCTAATTTCATTAATCAGTGAATGCAACTGATTCATAGATGGGAGCAGATTGAATGATTTCATCGATATAGTCTTTTATATGTTTATTTCAATTAATGTATTTCTATCAGTTTGTAAATTAGTGTTCTTACCTGGTTACTATGAAATTATTCCATTTACTTCACTCCTTTTTGAATAATTTTATATCTGTAACTATAGTCATATGAAAATATTTCTTCCCATTGAAAAAATCCTATTATGTTCTTTCCTGTACATGCCAATAGGACTAAAATCAATCTTTTCATCATTTTTTGTGTCTGTCATGATTCATAGAATATATTCCACATACATTACATTAATTCTGACTTATTTAGATGATAAAATATTTTCCTTTCTCTGTAGAGCTCCTCATATCAAGTAATCACACAATTTATTTATTTAATGTTTGGTTTAACAAAAGACCACCTGCTCATTAATATCAGCGTTACTCTCTGTTCATCGCTACAATAATTATTAATTTGCTCCTAATTTTTTGACTTTGTATTTTTGACCATAAGACAATCAGAAGAGAGAAATCACACTAATTCTTCCTTAAAAGTGTTCATTCTCACATGTGTTTTTGAAATAGAAAACATTGTAGGTGTTAATTCTTACAAGAGCTCTAGGACTGGTTACTATATAAAGTAGTTTAGACACAGTAAACTTCACAATTGTAATACATATGAAAATTTTTGGATAAAAGACCTAGGAGGTACATGACCAACTGCTTAAAACAGTGGGTTGTTGGGCTAGAGCAGAGGCTCACCAGTGTACATCTTGCCAGGAATGTGCAAGTAACCAGGTCAGAATCCAGCAACACATGGACAATTAAGTATTGGGGAAATGGAGACATGAAAAAAAAAGAATAAAATTGATTCTATATATATCACTTTCTTCCTCTCCCTCTGTTTTTTTTTTCTTAATAGCTGGTAGTGACTCATAACTGTGACTAATAGTGAAATTTTATGGGAGAGGCAGAAATCAAATATTGAATTGATGTAAATGCAGATGGAAAGTAATCCTTCCTTTTTGAAAGAGGCATTTTACAGAAAGAGACTGCATGGCTAAAATAGAGATAGAATGTTCTATCTTGTCTAGGTAGGAATGTACCCTTGGTACAAATGTTTATATTATAATAGACATGGACACAATTTGTTGCCTAATTCTGTGAAAAGAGAAAAAGAAGAAACATTAATCAATATGGGTTCCTGAAAAGATCAAATTAGGGGCCTAATTCCTACATAGAACAACAATAACATATGAAATTATATCTGGAATAAAGTTATAAAACTCCAGTGAGTCATCATGCTGCCTGGAGGTCAATCAAGGCACTAAATGAAGTGATGGTCATGTAAGGAACAGAACCTGGCACACAGGAGGCTCTCAGTGGTCCCGGTTATCAGTGCTGTTTCTATTTTTACTGTGCCATTGTTCATGCTGCCACCCTATAGTCACTGCTTCTGTCTTCTCTAAAGAGACCTTCAATGAGAGCTCCAGGATATAAGAGAACAAAACCGAGCAAAGCAAATGCAGCAGAATTAGGAGAATCAGAGTTACACTGTGACTCACTGACTGGTCAGCTTGTTTCCTGAGGTTCTTTAAAGCCTGAGGACACTGGGTGAGAATGTTGGTCTTGGCTGCTGTGCCACATGCACAAGGAAGGTCGTGAAAGGGAAGGGAACGGTCCTCATGTGACAAGGATCACCTGAACCTGCAATCTCACTTTACACCCAGCACTTCATGAGTTGGCCTTTTGCGTTCTCAGAGCCTTGCTTCCTGATCCGTTAACCCACTGCTGTGGAGAACTTAGGCCAGTCCCTTGATGCTCTCACTGTTCTGTGTGGGAACAAGGAGGTCAGGACCTCGCAGAGACATCATCTTAACCAACTGTGACATGGACCTGCCCACATAACCCCTCCAGACGGTAAGCATTTCCACCAGGTGCATTAGGTCAAGCAGAGAGCACAACATGGTGCTCAACTTGTCCTTTCTGCCCCTTCTCTGACAAAGCATCCTCTCCTACATATTCTTCCCACATAAATGCCTCTCACAGCTACTGTCTCTCACCTGTCTTCTCCCTGTGTGGTTGTGGTGTCTCTAAGGAGTGCCTTCCCCACTTCTCTCTCAATGCCACAGAACCTGGGTGGGCTCAGCACCACCCATTGAGACAGGACCATTCCCCAGCCTCCAAAGCTAGAGGAGTGTGGGAACTGACTGAGCAGTGGGCAATCACAGCCCACGAGTGGTGGCACTGGGCCCGCACAGTCCTTGTCCTCCCTTTGTCTTGTGATTCTGCCAGTGGGTTTTAATGACCTATGTTCCTGCAATGCTTCTGCAATCTTCACAGGGAATCATCCCTGGGGCATGAGAGAGAGAGAGAGAGAGAGAGAGAGAGAGCCCTGTCCACTGTAGTGTCTGCTCTTCCTGAGTCACCAGAACAGCTTCAGTGCCAGAATCAGCCCAGACCCTTAGGACATGCAAAGAATGATTGGTCCTTCTGTTAGTTTCTGCAATAAATTTTATTGTACAAATTTGAGATTTATAATATAATCAAAAGTGATGCTTATAGATAATAAAGTGTTTACAATTGTAGAGTAATATATCTATTATCACATATCATTAATTTTGACAAGTAAACAGCTAAAATGTAGTTACTAAACAACAATCCTCTTTAAATTACAATTTTATTAAATTTAATCCTCATGCATGTGTGTTCTATAAACTTGTTTATTCTTCCAGTTAAAACTCTCTATCTATAAGGACTTTTGTACTGATGACAATACCAAATGTTTTGATTATGCACAAATACAAGCAAGCCCCAATACTTCCCCTTTACCACTGTTCTTTCCCTTATTATGAGAGACAGGCAGTAAGAGAGAAATAGGGAATCAATTTTTCTTAGTTTCATGTAGCTTTTGTTGCTCTAACACTTCATTGTGTGTGTGGTGCTGTGGTACGATCCTGTGTTCGTGTACATTCTTGGCAAGAACCGTAAATGCTGAGCCATCACTCTGGTGCCTCTCTTATTGTTTGTTGATTAGTACTTTATACATGCCCCCCATACACTCTCTCTCTCTCTCTCTCTCTATATATATATATATATATATATATATATATATATATGAAGTTGAAATTCGCTATGGTATTTTTAAATGCATGTAGCATAATTTTGATACTATGCCACTATTAACATTTAGTTCTTCTTCCAGAGAGTTGAAGGAAGAACACCACAGAACTAGAGGCAACCATAGCAAGCAATTTTATTTTGGAATGAAAAGTGAGCAGTGAGGATAAACAGGCTTAGCTTGAGAAGGATAGACAGAGCACACTTTTTCCTAGGGGGAGAAAGGTGCTGAAGACCCATCTCTTAACATGGAATAGGTCCTTTTATCCCATGCAGAGGACCCTTCTCCCTTTGCGAATTTCTTAGGCCGTTTCTGGGTACAGCTCAGACAATGAAGGCATATTGCCAACAGATGAGGTCAGCAGACACCTGCTCACAAGTTGCTGCCTATCACCTTGGGTCCAGAAACTGCATCAGAGTGTGTCCAGCCCTGACTAAGCATGGGGAATCTGGATCCTTGGCTACACACTAAAAGCATAACCTTGCCCACCAGAAGCGTCAACAAGGGAGCCTGGCTGTAGCCATTTTTGGATGTGCATCAACAACCACTTTTGCTAGCAGATGTCTGCTTCTGAGCCACCATCAGACACTTTCCTTCTTATCAACCCTTATCAACCCATCTGCACTGATGCCTGACTTTATTTCCTTCCCTCAATTTGATCTGTTCCATTCCATAGTTCCTCTCTTTTTTCAGCCCTCATCACTACCCCTTAACCTCTTTCCCCTACTCCTCTGATCTCTCTGTTCTCATGGAATCCCCTGCCTTTCACCATTTTTGTTCTTAATTTTGTCTAGCCATCACATATGAGAGAAAGCAATAACCTTTGATTTTTTGAGTCTAGTTTATTTAACTTAGGATGATGTCTTCCATTCCATTAATTTACACATAAATGACACAAGTTCCTTCTTCTTTATGGCTGGGAAAAAACACCATTGTGTATAGGAACTGCATTTTCCTTATCCACTCATTTGGTGATGGGTCCTGAGCTCTTTCCACAACTTAAATTGCTCTGCTATAAACATTGAGGTAGCTGTGTCAGGTAATATTCTGATTTCAGATCTTTAGAATAAACACTAAGGAATGGGACAGCTGGGTCTTGCGGTTTTTCCCTTCTTATTCTTTTGAGGAATCTGCATATTGCTTTCCAGAGTGGATGTACTAACTTGTAGTCCCACCAACAACACATGGGTATGCTGTTCCCCCCACATTCAAGGACGATTTTAAATTAACAATGATAATAAGTAACTAAAGGGAAGGTGGCAGAAATTCTTAACAAAAATCACAAATCTGTCTTCAAAACTGCAAAAATAAACCACAGACACAAAAACTCTTAAAGTACAGAAGGGCAGACAGATACCTGTAGTAAGGCAAATCCACACAATCCATCAGTGAGATACACACTGTCGTGGAGGCTATGATCTGTAGGATACATGCCAAGAAAAGAAGTCCTTATCTTCTAGCAAATGGCATCAGACTAAGAAGTCACTAATATTTTCAGATTTAGCAAAAATGGACAATGCTTTCATACGACATGCTTAGCCTCAACACCTTCATGTTCTACCAGAAAATCATAAGATGCTCAGTAACTAACACGCTTTAATGGTACTAAATGTTAGACATTCTATTTTTTTTTCTTTTCTTTTTGGTACCAGGGATTAAACTCAGCAGTGCTTAACCACTGAGTCACATCACCAGCCCACTTTTTTATTTACTCATTTTGAGATAGGTTATGGTTAAGTTGCTTAGGGCCTCACTGATTTGATGAGGCTGGCTCTGAACTTGTTAGCCTCCTGCCTTAGCTTCTGGAATTGATATGCCTGGCCTAGACATTTCACTTTTTATGAAACAAAAATGCATCCAGATTTATACATTTCTAGATGTAAATTATCAAACAATTCCTATTATGTTCATTAACACAATTGTAACATGATGGGAGCGACATCAATACATCACATTTCCTAATAGCAAGATGGAACATAACAAAGAGTTTTAATCATTCCCATACCTAGAAAATTGTTATTCTAACCCAAATTAAGAATCATAGATAAAAGCTCAATTTCTGATTGGTTATGCCATGAGAATTGTGCCTTATGACCTCTAACCCATACTGACCAAGTTTCCTTCCCATCAAGGTGTGTATTTGCCACGCAAGGATGGAGCACTAATTCCTCCACAATGACTTACCCTGAGGAATAGCTGGTGGCCTCACCAGGAAGGATCACCAGAGAGGCACTGAATCTCTGCAACATGGCAGCCACCTGGAAGCTGTGTGTAATTGTTATGTGCAGTCCAAGAGAGTGCAAGGGATATTCTCTTTTGCTCATCTTCTGCAGCTTCTGAAACAACCTGAAGAATCTTAGTGTAAGATTTGATATTGTTAGTTGTGCACAGGACACATCTCAGTATGTGAGTCTAACTGACTAACCAACAGGGGGGAAAGTTAGTAGTATGAACACCAGAAGGTTGAACCTAGAGAAAAAGGAAAGCTTGGGAAAGGGAGCACCAGAATACTATGAAGTTGCTGATACCAATTTAGTATTTATAATATCACCAGAACAATCATTAAATGTAATACAGACACAACTTCTGCTTATGTTTTTTGACCAGACATGTTTCAGCAATTTTAATTAAATGTTCAAGATTATAAAACATTGACTTCAACCCAATATCATTTAAGTGAATTATTTTGCCAAATAGATGAATTATTAAAATATGCAATTATTTTCTTCTTTACAATATTTAGGGTTACTTTCTAGAAGAGTTTACAAAACATACGTAAACCTATTATAAATGTGAAATGAGACAACACCCTGGACATTCTTAAAGGATTAGGGTAATAATAATTCTAGCAAAAGTAACTAAGTTTTAGTACAATAAGAGTAAGTATGTATGTGCATTGATAAGTGTTTCTCAGTTCAGGGGGAAATAATGTCAAGGCAAGCAGCATAATTAAATTGAGAGAATTTCAAGATGAGCTGTGGACTCGTAAGGCTGGTTGACTATAAGTTTTGAAATAAGTATTTACTCAGTTTCATAAAACACAAGGACATACAGGTACATTTTAAAGGAGATGACCATGATCATAATTTACAAAGTATTTGGAAGTTACTAAATTTCATTGCTAGGGTCTGCAGATGTTGGTCACCTTTCACTCCCTCTAAGTCCCTGGGCTATCACAACACACACCACAGAGGAATCCCAGGCTCTGGTATGCATTTAAAAGCAAAGCATGCTAAACATGGTAAAATTACCAGAGTTTTTGACATTCATTTCCTTCCACCCTTGAAGACACAGAAGTCTTCATCTTCTTCCAGAGAAACTAAGAATGGATATTCTCTAGTTGTGAATATGGAAATAATTATAAAGCAAGCATTTCTCATTTTCCTGTTCATTTCTTGTGCAGAAGGCTAGTTCTGGGCAGGTTCTTCAGGGCCCTCAGGACAGCTTTGTTCCTGAAGCTGTAGATAACAGGGTTGAGTGTAGGCGTGAGGATGGTGTAGAATATAGCCAGGAACTTATCCTGGCCTGGAGTGTGGTATGACTTAGGCCTCAAATATGTGAAAATAAAGGGCCCATAGTACATCAAGACCACAAGCATGTGGAAGGAGCAGGTGGAGAAAGACTTCCTCCGTGCCTCTGAAGACCTCATCTGCAGGACAGTGAGGAGAATTTGCACATAAGACAGTGAGATCAGGAGGAAAGGGACACCACTCACACCAACCCCTCTTTCATAGAGTGATTTGTCCACGTAGGATAATTTCAACATAGCAGGAATTTCTCAGAAATAGTGATCGATCTCCCTGGAGTGACAGAAGGGGAAGTGGAGTACCAGCCCTGTGTGCACCGTGGAGTTGAGGGTGCCCACCAGCCAGCACCCTGCAGCCATGAACATGCTGAGCCTCTCGTTCATGAGCATTGGGTAGCACAAGGGGTGGCAGATGGCCCCATAGTGATCCTAGGACATGGCAGCCAGGAGAAGGCACTCACCACCCAGCAGCATGAGGGACAGAACGATCTGGAACCCACAGATCTATTTTCTGCAAAGGAAATAGTTCTGTGGCCTGACAGACAGTCTGCTATCATTTTGGGAACAGTGTTGGAAATGTGCAAGATATCCATGAAAGAGAGGTTGCTGAGGAGGAAGTATATTGGAGGGTGGAGGTGGCAGTCCCTGGGAATGAAGAGGACCATGAGTGCATTTTCTGTCTACAATTCTTTCCCAATATAATGTCTGTTTCCCCCATCTAGCTCCCAAAATTTCTTTCTAAAATAAATGTTGAAAATGCAACAATAATTTCGTATCTACCTCTCATCTAGAATCCAAGATAAGTACAGAAAATATAATGTTCACATGATTTTAAGACTTCACCTTTTCATAAAATTTTATATCTATGTTTATATTAATTAATGTTATATTTTCTAAGAGTGTCTACATGCCTAAAGTTTTGTCATTTGGGAGC
Source organism: Aplodontia rufa (assembly GCA_004027875.1). Lineage (NCBI taxonomy): Eukaryota > Metazoa > Chordata > Mammalia > Rodentia > Aplodontiidae > Aplodontia > Aplodontia rufa. The sequence continues at coordinate 12,391 of PVKS010027868.1, forward strand.
AGTGAGTCAGTTTCATGCAACGTTTAGTGTGCTTAATTCTCCTTTTAGAGTGTTTGGGCTCAAAATAGACCTATTTTCTTTAAGGAAACATGGGGTGCACTAAGGTGAAAGGAACAGAAAAAAATATATAAATATGTTTATATAATCAGCATGTTTCCTGTTGGTTGTTTCATAAAAAATAAAATAAAAAACAAAAAACCTCTAATAGATGGAAAGAAATTGGTCTCAATTAGAAACTAAAGGGTATGTAGGTACAGAGCAAGGAATTTTAAAGTCAAGGGCATTCTGAAGGTTGAAAGGTCATAGTGGACAAACAGAATTCTTTCACAGTCCAAAACTAGGAATAAATTAATGGACACCAACAGGACTTCTTTGGCTATAGAGAAAAGCTTCACTGCCCCTGCCAATCAAAAGCCTTTGTATGTTTGAATTTGAACATAGCACATTTCAACTGGATGCCCCAAAATTTAGTGAACCATGGTGTTGTTTCATTTAGTTTATTTGTCAAATTTGGTTAGTAGAAAATAATGTAATGTAATGAATAGCATTGTCTCTAAGTTTTCTTAATTTAAAACAAAGCCAAAATTTTGTGTTACAATTTATACAAAATTTTGTGTTACACTTCATATTTCTTTTATTCTACTAATATTTTCAATTGGTGTTACATTTATTCAAATGAAATTCTATTATTAATTTGTTTCACTGAATTAATTTCTGAAAGTTGATCTGTGGCATATATTAAAGTTAATTTTGAAGTGAATAAATGAAACTGTGTGTATACAATTATTCTTAGAATATTATATATACTGTATTCAGAATTTGTTTTAACAAAATATTAGTGATAATAAAATATACTGAATTAGGCAAGTGAGATGTGGGAAGAGAAAATCCACTGCCTATCTGTGTCAAATGTTTGCTACTTTTAACATTTCTTTAAATTGAAGATTTGGAGCCTTTGAAGGTAAATGGATGGCTATGGAAGAAATTATGCTGAGTAAAATCAGCTTAACCCAGAGAACCAAGGGTCGAATGTCTTCACTCATCTGTGGAGGCTGGAGCTAGACCCTAGCTGTTGAGAAAGGAGGTCAATTCTCATGTTTTAAATCCTGAAAAGGTGTAGTGACATACAATCTAAGGCATTCGTAGAGATGTATCAGGAAGGGGGGCGGGATAAGGGTGGGTAGTTGGGAGGGGCTCTGGGGGTAATCTAATTTTCAGAATATATATATATATATACACATATATATATGTATATATATAATTTCATTAGAAACTTGTGTGATTGTTCAACAAAAAATCTGAATAAATAAAAAAGTGAAAAAAGAGAAAATGAATGACATAAAGAAAATTCTCAATGAAATAAAGAATTATTTTTCCATATTAAAATAGAATCAGACATTCATATCCAGAAACATATAGGGTACCCAATAGGCTTAATCAAAATGGAAATTCACCAAAACATTTCATATTCAAAATGTTTAACAGGGAAATCAAGATACAAATATTAAAAAATGCAAGAGAGAAATGCCAAATCACATTCAGAGGTAAACCAATAAGGATCATGTTTGACATTTCAGCTCAGACTCTAGAAGGAAGAAAATCCTGAAAAGTTATCTTTCAGTGTCTGAATGACCACAACGTGCAGCCAAGAATACTTTACACAGCATAACTCTGATTCAAATTCAATGGGTAAATAAGAATATTTCACAAAAACATCAAACTTTTTGAATCCATGATCAGAAAACCAGCATTACAAAGAATCCTCAAAAATAAACTCCAGAGAGAAGAACAAGCAAACACTCCTCAAAAGCCAGAAATAGAGGAACTTCAAAAAAATACACTCTAACAAAGACAGCCAAGAAAGCACAAATGACTAATAAAAAAATGATGACTTCGAACCACAGCCACATAACCACTCTAACACTGAACGTGAATGGTCTCAACACTCCAAATATAAGACACAGATTAAGGGATTGGATCCCAAAACAAAATCCAACAATATGCAGCTTACAGGAGACCCACCTTACAGCCAATGACATCCAGAGATTGAGAGTGAAAGGATGGAAAAAAGCTACTGAACATATGTCCCAAGAAAGGAAGCAGGAGTTGCAATACTTATATTTGACAAAGTAGATTTGAAACATAAATTAATCAGAAGAGATAAAGAAGGTCACTACATCCTAGTACAGGGAACAGTAAAGGAGGAAGATATAACCGTAGTAAATATATACTTGCCAAACACTATTTCCCCCAACTATGTGAAAATTTACTCCAAGATATCATGAAATCATGTTGTGGCACTCAACATGATAATACTGGGAGATGTTAAAACTCCTCCGTTACCAATAGACAGATCCTGAAAGAAAAAAAAACAATAAAAATAGATCTCCATTCTAGATAACTCCTTAAATCAAATGTCTTAACAGATATCTATAGATATCTATAGAATATTCCACTCCAAGTAGACTGAGTATACCTTCTTCTCAGCAGTTCATGGATCCTTCTCTGAAATACACCATATTCTAGATCACAAAGTAAATCTCATCAAATATACAAAAGTAGATATTATTCCATGTATCCTATCAGACCATGATGCCATGATCAATTAACAGCAAAATCATAACAGAACACACATACATGTGTTCATTCTGAACACTTCTTTTTCTCCATCATTCCACCCCTCCTAATGTTTGAAGGTCAATTTAAATTTGAACCTATTTATAAATTGTTCAGCAAGTTTAGGCAACTGAGTAGTTAACATGTTAGCTACCATATTAACTATTTTAAGAGCACATTCACTACATATGTTCATATTAAAACTGTAAATCTTCTCCCCTAAGATTCTAAAATCACTAGTCAAGTTGTCATGTAAAAATTGAAATATCAGCGGCTGAGCCCTTTGACAATACTGACATTTCTCCATAAGAGTTTCACCAGATGCTGTGACAGCTGGCATATGTTGCCATTTTCAGATTGTCGAACGAAGGACAGGGAGGCTGTCATTGTAAGATATACAGTGGAAGTGGCTAATTATAGATCCTCTAGAGTTCCAAGTCCAACAGCAAAATACCAGGCATTAGGAGATTAACATGGGCCAGGTGCCATGGTGCACAGCTGTAATCCCAATGGCTGGGGAGGCTGAAGCAGGAGGATTGCAAGTTCAAAGCTAGCCTCAGCAATTTAGTGAGGCCCTAATGAACTTAGTGACCTTGTCTCAAAAAAAAAAAAATCAATTTGCTGTGGATGTGTGGCTAAGATGATAAGCATCCCTGGGTTCAACCTCTGGTACCCCACCCTGCAAAAAAAGAGGGAGGGAGATGGAGAGAGAGAGAGAAGCAGAGAGAGAGAGAGAGAGAAAGGAAAAGGGGGGAGAGAGAGAGGTGAGTAGAGAGAGAGCTAAGCTTGGTCTACTCAGGTGAGAGAGGGGCAATGGTGGCCTGCACACTGGAACTGTGTCTGTCCTCTGAGAAGTGTCATCTCAGGGCAGGTAGGAGGCCTCCCAGTCTGGCTGTGCTGCCTCTGCTTACGTCAGTGTCCAGAGCCAACTATGAAGGGATGTGTCTAAAATACTACCTCATTTACAAGCAGAACCGCGTGCGATTCCAGTGTGGCTCACACAGAAGTTTGATTGGGGGACATCTGAAAGATATCAAGAACTGCTGGATTCTTCTCTCATGCTTTTAAATAGAGTAAGACAGCCGCAGAGGAGCAAAGTAAGTATTTAAGTGTTCTTGGGGGTGCTTCTCAAGCACATTTTGGGGCAAGGCCCTCTGGTATAGCATCATTGACCTAAAGGCTATGGGACTGGAAGCTTGAACATGTCTACGGAGAAACCTCCTTCTGTAAGGAAAGCATCGTGATTAAACGAAGCCCAGGGCTGAATGCATGTGCATTTTACCCTCAAAATAATCTTGACAGGATCGCAGATGCATTCTAAGTATCCGGTTGTTCTTGTCTCTGTGGCACAATGCTGTCGTTCACATATTTAGCCCTGTCTACATCCATGTGTACGCTGATGGGAAGGAGCTGAGACAGAGAAGTAGAAGCAGTTTCCTGCTGAGCATGTGGCAGTCCGAGTCTTCTGCATCACCACTTCTAAACTTGACTTTAGAGGTCAGCTTGCTACATCCTCTCCTTAACTATCTGTCAGGAGCATGGAAGGAAAGCAATCCCGGTGGGTATTCCCTCCCTCCCTTCCTCCTTCTTCCCTCCTTCCCTTCCTCCCTCCCTTCCTTCCTCCTTCCTTCCTTCCCTTCTTCCTTCCTTCCTTCCTCTCTCCCTTCATCCTTCTTTCCTCCCTCCCTTCCTCCCTCACTCTCCCCATGCTCCTGAGGATAGTTAAGGAGAGGATGTAGCAAGCTGAGCTCTAAAGTCAAATTTAGAAGTAGGTATTCCCTTGGCCAGTGATTTCTCTAAGAACCAGGAGGGATTGTGAGAGCTGCTGTCTTGCCCTGAGTTTTGCTGTTTTGAGAAGCCGGGACGGGGTGGTCAGGATGCCACAGCTGTTTGGCAGAGGTTGCCCTTCTGAAGTCGTTCCATTGCTTGATGATTTTATGTTTTCTACCAGTGTTTGCTTTGTCCTAAATCATCTTGATCTGTCATATACTCTATGGGTATTTTTTCTCCTGAATTTTCCTTAATGAGATCATGTTTCCTCACATTCTTGGCTCTATTTTGTGATTATTTATAAATGACAGGAATAAATTGAGATCTAGAATGACTTTATGTTCTCTTCTGATATTTTGCAGAGAAAATACAGCACCTTTGTCCAGTCCGGGAAGGAGACGGTTCCATACTATGCCTTATTCCCAGCAAGGGTTCAGCCCTTTGCTGTTCTTGCTTTCTCAGTTACAGACCTCGGGTTCTACACTCAGAAGCTCCATCCTGCCCTGAGTGGCCCCTGGACTCTGGGTTTTCACTGTTCCAGGAGTCTGTTCTGAGTCCACCTCGAGGGGAGCGGAGGCCACAGTGCATGCTTCCTCCTGAGGTTTCCCGTCAGCAGATCTGCCCTGGGTTTCTTCACTGCGTTTTGAACACTATGGTATTTTTGTGTTTCTTTCTGCCTGGGCTCTTTTGGGGCACTTTGCAGGAGGATGGGTCTACAATTCCTCACCCACCTTAGCAGAACATGTTCATATTTTTGAATATTAGTATTCAGTCTATATGTGAAAAGATGCACCTAGGAGACTCTGCGGTCCTTCCCTTCCCTCAATTAGGTTTTCTTTCCACACTGGCAATCTTGGTTTGAGGCACAATAATCAATACCTCACTCCCAGGACCATGTAAGCCCTTCAAGATTTTGGATCACATCTAGAGTTATAGATCACCTTACCAGCACTGCTCAGCATTTCCAGGAGCTCACTGCTTTAGTGACCTGCAGCCTCTCCCTTCCTGCTGATGGGCTTGCTGGGTGGCTCCTTGCATCCACTCCTTAGGCTTCCTGACTGCTCTGTGACTTTCTTTCTTGAGAGCCACAAATATTCTAAACTTGATTATGGATTTTCCTGCTCAGATAGGAAGCTACAAGTAAGGTCTGGACCACGTGGAACTCAGTCCTTTTTTCTAGAAAGTTGTATCAGTGTCTGTTTAAGTATTTGCATGTAGGTTTTATAAATGTGTTGGTTGTAAGATTTAAGAGGTTCATGATGGGATATTTATTATGATAAAGAAATGCCTCTTAAAGTGTGCATATCTGAAAGCTAACTGATTACAGAGCCTGAGATCCTCAGGGTTTTGGTTTTCAATAGTACAGATATATTCTTCTATTTATTAATTTGTAGAGACTTTTAATATAAAATTTCAACAAATAATAAAATTATGACATGCAGTTAATATTAGTATAATACATATTAAAATTCATTCTAATCTTCCTCCTTTATTTATTCTCCATTTGTGATTAAGCACCAGCCAAGATTTGAGTGGACTATTCCAGCCATAAGCATGGGGCCAATTATCCTTCAGAGAGGCTATGTCTCTTACAGGAGAGGAGAGCAGGACCCTGGTCCTGGTGGGAGGGAAGTACCCTGGTGCACTCACTGGCCATTAACATGATAAAGCTGGAATCCCATTTTTTCTTTCAGCAAAAAGACAAAATCCATCATTGGAAGTGCTCACTCTGGACTGTTTCAATGCTCACCTGCTACACTCCTTCCTTAAAATTGTTTCTGGGGTGCTGGAGCAGTCGGTCAGCTGTTTTGGAGCTTGCCTGGCGAGTTCAAATCCCAGCCCCATGTACACAAAGAAGTCTTGGATCAATGAAAGCCACATGAAAAACTGAATAAAATTGATTCTTTCTCTCTCTCTCACTGTCCCTCTTTAAAAAAAATAGAAAAACTCTTCCTGGATAATGTATGAATATGAATTTGTGCTCATTTATATACCAAATTTTACTTTTTATATATTATTTTATTTACTTTCTAGTTTATACTTTTATGTTATATTTTGTAAGCTAAGACATGTTTGAATCATGATACTGCTCTTACTTATTATACACAGAGGATATATAGAGTCTAACTTTTAGCCCTTTCAGTGCGGAGTAAAAGAACATTAGTGAAGTGCACATGACAGCAATTGCTGACACTGTGATGATACAGAATCTTCTCTGGTTTTTTTTTCCTTGCAAAGTGTTTACCTAGTTAAAATGTAATGAAATTAGTGGCTGCAGATAGGTTCCTGGTGACTTGATTAAGCAACAACTTCCATAGAAATCCCCTGGGCTGTTCCAGGAGACCATAGGAAAGGTGGACACAAGTGTCACACATATGAGATAGTGACACCACATTCACACTCCACCTCGAGATCTTCTGAGGCTGATGGGACTCACATGGTATGCTTGCCTTTCAACCACGAGGAAACACCAGTGGACAGAAAACACTCGGCTTTTGTGTCTTCATATTTGATCATATTAAATTTGTTAACAATCCTATGAAGTCTTGATACTACAAAGATTTCAAGAATTAATAAAAAATAAAATTCTGGATAAAGGCTGAAGATATACAAATGAACAAATAAATAAATTCATTTTATTATAGGTAAAAAAAAGTCTATACATGAAATGAACAGAAAATGAAGTTCACTTCTGAGTACCATCTTGAATAGGCTGGTGGGGTGAGGCTTGGATTTAAGACTTGACAGCTAAGATTTCTGGAGGAGTGAGAATATTACACAATTCAAAGCTTAGAGGCTGGGGTTCTGCAACAAAGGACAAACAAGGCCATAGATAATAGAGCTGGAGCACTTAGATGGGACAGAAGGAACACAGCTGGAGAGGAGAATGGAGAGATTTTTGGGACAAAATCTCACTGGATTTTGTGAGGGGGAAAAATTTGTGGCCCTCATCTGCAAGTGAAAAATAAAAATCTACCAGTAAATATTGCTTTCCAAATTTAAAAATAATTGGTCCACAGATGTGTGAGGTTTTAAAGTTGATTAAACATAAACTTCAATTTTTTCTGACAATTTACATTATTATACACCAAAATCAGAATGTGAATCAATTACATTGGGTTGTAAATACTTTTGTCTGTCTGTAGTAAATGTTTATATTTATTGTTTTTAAGGAATGAATATGTTGAACTCAATAGTTGCTTACTTCTAGCTATAAAATAGTGTGTAAAGTATGATTTACCTAGAAAAACAAGATCTGAATTGTGCCTTGAAGAGCAAATCAATATTTCACCCCAGTTACTATTACCATGTAGATTGAATAAAACTGAGTGGGAATAGGGATATATTGTTATCCTCAGCAGTGTCCAGAGGAGCAGTATTACTTTAATTAATTAATGTTGGATTTGTTTTAAAAAGAAAATCTGCTGAAAAAAACATGGGGACTTAATTCAGACATCTCATGATTTCAGACTAATTGGTGCTTACTATGAGGCAAATCATTTAATTGAATGAATTAATGATAAAATAAATTCAACACCATGCCAAATGAGGCTCAAGCAGAGAAAGGACATCAATGACCATCACAAGGACAGCTAGAAGAATAGGCCCCACCGGGAAAGGAAGTCTAAGTCACAAATCACTAATACTGCAGTGGAAGTGTGCACCCAGTTCTCTTTAGAATGAAGGATGAAAGGCAATTTTTTATAAAGTAAATAGAAATTGTTCAATAGTATGCAAGATAAAAGATGTAAATTGTGACACCTGTCATTGAAAATGAGGAGGGAGTGGAATTAAGTGCAGAGGGTTCTTGAATTCATACATTTAATTTCATGATGCTTGGGACTGAGCTCAGGTCCTCGTGCCTGCTTGGCAAGTGCTCTACTACGGAGCTGCACCTCAGGCTTTTGTTTTAAAAACTGTTGTTTTATTCTATGTAATCAAAATTAATCATTTGCTTAAAAAAATCTGACATTACTCTAAGGAGTTATTTGTATACTTCTTGATAATAACAATGCAAAAAACCTATCACTGATGCACTGAAAATAAACAGCAAAGATTCAGAACATAATAATATATGCATCAGTGAGCTGAACAGAACACAGTAAGAGAGGAAGGAGGGAAGAAGTAATATAGAGCAAAAATAGAAAAGCAACGAAATGGACATAATAACTTCTCACCTATCAATAATTACGTTGAATGAGGATGAATGGACTCTTCAGGTAAAACCGTTTCCAGACACACAGCAGCTGAATGGTTGAAAAAAGCAAAGACAATGATATGGGGCTGCCAGGAGAATGCCTCCTGCCTTAGGAGCAGGCAGGTGAACGTAGAGGAGCACTAAGGAAATCCCTCAAAGAGGGAAGCTAAAGCAGGAGCAGCGGGGCCTGTGTCAGATGAAGTAACCAGTGCAAAATGAAGTCAGAGTTCAGGTCCTCATCTTCACACATGAGACAGTCAGCAGGAGGATAAAGCAGGGGCAAATGCCCAAGCCCTTGGCACTGGAACACAATCGTCAAAAGCTGTGGGTGCCTATAAAGAGAAAGAAACCGCAGTGTGGTAGTGGTGGGGAACTTCAGCACCCAGCACTGAGCAAAGGGAAGTTCAAACTGAGAAAACTCAACAGAGCAGCACTGGGGTTAACTGCACTTGACACGGATGGGCATAGTGGGCATGGGGAACACCTCGCCCAATGGCACCAAAATATATGTTCTTCTGCACCACATTCCCATGTCCCACAAGTAGATTCTATACGAGGGAGCAAAAGACTAGACACTTTCACAAGCAACGACAGTAAGGCAATGTAATTTTTAATGGATTCACCAAATGCAGAAAATGTATACTTGAAAAGGCAAAATGGCAATGTAGAATTGATTCAGCACAAAATTCCGAGTCTGATGGATCAGATAAGCTGTCCTTGGTAAAGGTAGCATGCTTCGGTTTGGGCAGTGCCCTTTGGCACATTGCCCACTCTGCTGGTGTCAGGAGACGTTCTTCTTCTCCAGCAACTTTCTGAAGGCCCTCTTGACTTCCTTATTCCTCATGCTGTATATGAGGGGGTTCAGCACAGGTGTGAAGATGGTATAAAAGGCAGAGACCACCTTGCTGTGGCCCACTGAGTGAGAGGACTTGGGCCTCATGTAGATGGCTATGAGGGCACCATAGAACATCCCCACCACTGCCAGGTGAGAGGAGCAGGTGGCAAAGGCTCTCTTTCGGGCTGCAGCAGACTTCATTTGGAGCACAGCAGTCAGGATGAGGCTGTAGGAGGCCACAATGAGAGACAGGGGGATCAGGAGCATCAGGATGCAGCAGACATACATGAAAAACTCAAACACACTGGAGTCTGCACAGGCCAGGCGCACCAGTGAGGGGGCCTCACAGAAGAAGTGGTCTATCTCCCGGGAGTGGCAGTAGGGGAAGCTTAGGGTGGCACCAGCTTGCATCAGCCCGTCCGCCCCTCCCAGAAACCAGGAGCCCACTGTCATGCGGGAGCACAGCTTCTGACTCATGAGCACATGGTAGCGCAGTGGGTGACAGATGGCCACATAGCGGTCATAGGACATGGCTGCTAGGAGGAAGCACTCTCCCCCTCCCAGAGTGAGGAACAGGAATATCTGGAAGCCACAGCCGACAGGAGAGATGGCCCTGGAGTCCATCAGGTAGTTGGCTGCCATTTTGGGAATGACGGTGGAGACTAGCATCATGTCTATGAGGGACAGCTGGCTGAGCAGGAAGTACATGGGCGTGTGGAGTTTGGGGTCTGTGCGGATAAGCAGGATCATCAGGGCATTGCCTGAGAGGGAGGCCATGAAAATCACCAACACCAGAGAAAACAGGAACAGATGGGTCTGCGTGTGTTCAAAGAGTCCCAGCAAAATGAAGTCTATGCCCCTGGTGTGGTTTGAATTCTCCATGTCTGTGGTCAGACCTGGAAGGCATGAGGATGAACAAGGAATTAGATCTGACCGATGGAAAGGAATTGGAATTCCCTTAAAACTACTGGGTCAAATGATAGAAAATCTCATCTTGGAGGGGCAATTACTTTTCCACTCTCCAGCAAAACATTTCCACTGCCATAACTGCACTACTTTACTGCATTTTTAATGCCAGCTAAATTAGATAAAATGTATACAGAGCAGTCTACACGAAAAGCCTACTGCTTTGGAATGTCTTTGCCAGTGTGGTGCACTTCACATGGCATCAAGCAGCAGCGTTATGTAATTCCAGCATCCTACACTCCGGTGCTTCTCTGTTGACCAACTTCTGGATTCAGGTAGATTAGTGGATGTGTGATACCTCTCATGATTATGACCTTTGTGTTTTTCTTACATATGTATTTAAGGGAGGTTCAGAAGATTTCCTTCAATGTTATGATGGATTGAAATTTAAAATTAAAAACAATCAAACCAAAATGTACAACCACTGAAATCAGATTTTGCTGTCCAGAAAACAGCTGAATTTCTCTGTTCAACACAGGCAGGGAGCTGGTACCCTAGGCCAGCATCTAGATGCCCCAGGTGCTGCCCTGCACACCATCTGCTTCTGTTATTGTGACTTCGGATTAGGGCCCATTGGTCAGCATAGTGTCCTCATGACAGCTGAATCCACATCTGGTAGGTACTGAAACAGATGCTGAATTTAACTGGATATCCCTGTATTAAAAGTTGATAATTTCGTAGAGGAACGTAAATAACCTCAAGGAGCATACTGTGTGCCTTGCAGGCTCTCACGCAGTGATCTGCAGTTCTTAAAGAAAGGAGACAAAAAGCCATCTGTTAATTAAGACTTGAACACTCGAGCTTCCTCCCAGGAAGTTAGTGTGAATGTTCAGCATGCATTATAAACAAAATGCACAGCCTCGATGGCAGACAGAGCTCTTCCCTTTGACTCCTTCAGCTGGTGTTGAGTACAGTTGAAACGAGTGCTGCTGTAGATTCTGTTTGCTGCCATGTCCCTTCACAGAGACAGTCCTGTGTGACATTCTTTCTTCACACACCTCTGTGAGATTTATCTTCTTGCAAATTTGAGTTTTCACAGAACAATAGATTATTGACTTCCAATAACAGTTGCTGGTGTTCATCTACAATTCATGTGTAGCAAATCATGTATCAGCTTTTTTTTCAACTTATTTGAAAAGCCATTTGAATTATGTAAGTGAGCATCACATCATCTCATCTTTCATAACTACTAGCAGCGTTTGGTGGCTGTGGTATGCTATCTACTATTGTTACTTCATTTAAATACTTATATGTCCAGCTTATCAACACAGCAATTATTACAATGTAATATTGAACATGTCCCTGGCAGGCTCTGCTACTTGTGTGTATATATATATATGTTTGTGTATATAAAGATTAGTAATTCTTAATTACATCCACATTTGTTACACTTAATTCTTATAGCATATTATATTTATGAACATTTGGTCTGTCTCTAATATTGATATTATGATCTATGCCCTTTACAGGTGGCAAGTGTTTCTATAGTGATCAATCTCAAAATGTTCTCTTTTGTCTTGAGGATAATTTAATTCATTAATTTTCATTATAATCCAGCTGTCAATCTGTGTTTAATTCCTGCATATGGGATACTGTTAGACACTTTCTGGAGCAGTAACACTCACCAAACGTAGAAGAGCAGAGATAATTTTGAGTCACGTCTCTGGATGATGAGATAGAAACTTTCTGTTCCTTGACCTCTGGATTCTTCTGCAAAAACTTTGAGATGGCTCTTTCCTTTTTTCTTATATGTTTATCATATAGTTTGTTATCTATACACAATTGATTTATTTTATTATTTGGATGCATTTCAAACATGTTCCCAAAGCTATCCCCTGGAATAAATAAATGTATCACACTATTTTGGACCAAGGTTTTAACTCTGTCTCTTTTTGGCACACTCATATGCTGTTACCCGTGTAATAATGGGCTCCAATACATAAGATGCTTTTCAAATCTGCATGGGACAACACTGGGACAAAGCTTACAGTGACTGCTACGTAAGTGATACCTGTGATCATACTGCTTGGTATTCCTCTGTACTGTTAGGAACTACTGTTATCCAATGCACCGGTCAAAGTTCATCTTTCTCTTGCATGGTGTGTGTAGGAAGGTTTCTGTCCTTGTGGACAGCCCTAGTCACAGAGGAAGTTAGAGCTTCCTCTGGTTAAGCCAGGCAGAGCCAGGGTGCTGTGAGTCAGAGATGTGAATTATAGGTTGCTGTAATAACTTGAGAGTTATGTGTGAGGTGTGGGGCAGGTCACCAGCACTTTGTGAGGGATCCAGCAGGTTCCAGACATGGGGAGCCTAACACTGCCTGGAGGTTTCCAGCACAGGCCCCACGCTGCTGTGGGTTGGCTCTGGCCCATGCTTGAATTAAACAGAAATGTCTGTGCTAATACCTGCTTCCCAATAATCTTTAGACCATAAAGTGCCGAAAATGTAATTTAGAAAGTCTCTATTCACAAGTGAAGAAGAAAATAATTTTACACTAAAATCATTTCAATGCAGTCATTGTGATCAGATTGAGTGTTCCATTCACTGAAGAAGCCATTCTAGTTAAATTTCCATGTGATGTGTTCGGTGAAATATCTGTAGGTTAACCAGTAGGACATCTAAAATCCAAACATTTATACGGCTTGCTGAATAAGGAACATTCTAAAAAATTAAACTGATGTTGCATTTTCTTCCTTACATTATCTCAATAGAATTACTTCATTAGATGCATGAATTTAGAAATACAGATTTATGGTCTTGATACTTAAGCTCGAAAGTCTGTATGTCAGATTAGCAGTTGGATAAAATGAGCCAGCTTAAATCAATCTAAAACTCTACTTTATTCTGTGCAGAATGGATAAAATAACAACAAATATTAGAATAATATCCACCTCTTTCATTATTTGACGTTACAGAGAATATTCATATGGAAACATTGTAGCCTGGTTGATCCTCCAGTTCTACAAAGATTAGCCATCATTAACATTTTAAAAATATTACAATTGGTCAGAAATACATGTTGCCTACCTAAACATTTGGAAAAAAAATAGGTATTACAGAACTAACCTGCAATGTAATTTTATTTGTATTAGAATTAAAGAAAGATCTTAAGGAGAATACTTTTTAAAATCACTTTTGACTCTTTGAATATACAATGACCGCGCAAGACCACTCTAGTCATTGTTAGGCCATTACACTCTTTGATTATTAGTCTTGAGACTTTTCTTCTGTTTGTAATATTAATACATCTAAAATTATTTTTAAAGGTAATATATCATGGAACTTTTCACATGCACAAACTTTTGAAAAGAATTTTCAAATTTGAAAAAAATAGGTAAAAAGCCAAAATCCTGTAATGTGATGATGACCAAAAGCGTGTTGTGGCCAAAAAATATAATAATATATGACTCTAGTCAATCAATTTCAAGACAGAGTTGTAAGTCAAAAGTATTATTAGCTTTCTCCCAGCTTCTCTCCACATTGAACACAACAAAATCACACTACTGCCTATTTTCCAGTTGTGCAGAACGTGATTGTGGAGAACAGATCTTACATGTAGGGTGCAGCTCCATCCCACTTCAACAGTTTCCCCCCAGTGAGCGAAGCTGCAACCGCCCAGACGCGGGCAACACATCTCACTGACCAGAGTCTTGACCTGGCTGGAAGGGAGGGAGTAGTTTTCCACAGTGGTCCAGAAGGTTCACTTTGAAAGCCACCCAATCAGCCCTCCCAGAGACAGACGTGCAGCTAGGCTGTGGCACTGATGACAACAGCAGCCCTACTTTGTGTGCCTCATCTTATCTAATATTACCATGTGTAAGTGGGCAGACTCTGTTTGTATTCTAGAATTGCAGATGTAGAATGCTGTGTTTAGATAAATTTATTTTTCCTGGAAAATTGAGGAAGAGGTTGGATTTCCAACGAGAGAGTGTGAACCCAGAATGCAGGACTAAGGGTGTACTGCCCTGGTTCCCCATCCAGGTGTTTTTGCTACTACTATTCTGAGAGTGACAAGACAGACACACTGAATAAAACTAACAACCTAAACTAAATAAAGGACTTTCCTAGACCGAGACCAGACCAAATGAGAGGCTTTCCTGCAACTGATAAATTATTCCAAATAGGCACCCCGTTTCTCAAAACATTCTTATTGCAAAAA
>PVKS010027869.1:0-27052 GCA_004027875.1 Aplodontia rufa
CATGCATGTTGTCCCGTGTTTGCTTTGTCATGGTGAGAGTATCTGGCAGGAGATGAGAAAGTGGTGGAAAAAAAGAGCTGGGTTTCTCTTCCTTGTCTCCTCCCTGCAGGATCATTGGGTTAAAGAGTGGGCCTCAGGGCTTTGCATTAGAGATGTCTTCTCACCTTGGGTCACTCAGATCCTGATTGGAAGAGGAGTGGAATTTGATCTCAGATGAGGATTCTCTCTCTAAGCCACAGGCACTTTCCCTTGGAAATGGTAGAATTAAAAAAAAAAAAAAAACAGATTATTGGAACCCATTTTCCTTTTAGGGCCATATAATATCATTCAAGAGGACTTTGGAAGTTCAAATCAGCTTCTTTGTTGTTGTTTCTGTGGTTCCTGAGAAACAATCACTAGAACAGAGCCTCCAGAGAACCAAGGACGGTGAGCTGGGGCACATGAATGTTAAGGAAATGGACGTTGGGGACGAATGATGTGGTTGGCTTGGAAAGCAGCTCACGATGGTGCTGGTGAGAGAATGCAGAGAAGTGCCAGCCCCTCTGAGGGCCAATGCTAAACCCCAACTCATTAGGGTATGGATACCAGAGATGCACCAGGTTTGATGATCGGATTAATCTCCACATACAGCTGCCCTTTTGTTAAGTTCACATTATTTTCTTATTTTCAGTTTTCCAAGAGATGCTATTTGAAACTAAACAAATAATTTAAATATTTTAGAGCTAAATATATTCTCCTTTAAATTATCTTTGCTTTAGTTTCTCTTTTTCCTTATTTTATTATGGCTGAAAGAATTAAATTAATTCAACATGGATGTTTAGCAAGACATTTTCCAGTTCCTGCTAGACATGCTATACACATTTATTCAAACTTGGGTTTGGGAATAAGAATACCAAGTAAATAATTTATTATATTTTATGTAAATTCATTGAGATTGTTTTCCTTTTCTGAAAAGTGCATATTAATGCTCTTAAACAGTGCAAAATATTTGTAGCACCTGATTTTTCCAGAATATCTTTATCATTCCACAACTCTGTTTAGACAAACACAAATGGAAATTCAGCATCTCAGTGTATGACTCTGAAAACGTGCTCATTTAGAAAAAAAAAATTTTAAGCTTTAGGGAATTTACCCAGAGCAAAGCAAATTGAACTTCCCAGGTTTAAGTAGAAAATATATTTTTCATATTACTGTTATCACAAACCTGGCGTCAGGGAGCCCTTCACTTCAAAATGGTCCCTTACTCATTTGACCAATCATCTATGGTTTATTTGAAATTTTAAAATACATGTTTTGCTGAATTCTGATATGGCAAGAGCTCTTTATTTCCTTAAATAACCACTGTGAAGGAATGAGCTTGCAATTTTAAAACTAGCACTTATTATTTCAGACCATTCTAACATGACTCACAGATTGAAGGCCTGCCACTCACTCATTTTTTGGCTAGCATGAGCATTAACTCCCCAAAATCTACAGAAATGTTTACACATGCTATGTTAACTGTGGGCTCTTCTTAGGATTGACTGGAAATTAAATGATTTAAGTCTTATTTTTATAAAGCTTGAATTCTTATAAATTTAAGCAAAAATAGAAACTGTATTTAGAGTAAAGTGGAGTTTAAGAACTGAAAAAAAATGACTCTCTTTGCCACATTTCACAATAAATAAAATATTGTTAACAAATGTGTCAGTATCTCTCTGGGCAGTTTATACTTTATTTGAGAGTCATCATATAAGCAAGTAATCACAGAAAATGTGGCTCTGCTTAGCTTTAGAACTGGAAATGTCCTTAAAAATTACTTGTTTAAACTCTTTATTTTATTGATAAGAATGAGCAGAGATTGAGCAGAAAAATGAGTTAGCCAAAGAAGGTTTCATCACATCTGAATTCACACAGAGGTGCCCAGGAACTTCTCTTCCTCTTCCTTTCAGCATTTCTCTGAAACTTCAAGGAGGATAACTGAAATGGACCAAGCCAGAAAAAATGCCCAACAACACTGGAAATCTGCAGTGACCAGCAGAAAAGAAGAAACTTACCAGGATGATTTTGTAAGAAATCAAGGCCCAGTGATTGCTGCTATACATTGTCTCACCAAACCTTAACCAGACTCTGCAGTTGTCTCCTCCTGCATGAGTCCAATTTTCTGCCTGACACATCATCAGTGTTGGTTTACAAGGGTCCAGAAACAGCTCTGTGGAAGTCACTGCACAAGACTACCCACCCACAGGGACATATGCGAACTCAACTCCTTCATCCCTGACCTCTAGCGCTACCACCACTCATCCAGCATTTTTCTCTGACATAGGGAAATAGTAAATCACCCAGTGAAAAGAGTACCACTTTATAGCCTTCCAGAAGGGATACTTGTTTTATTTACCAAGTTATGCGACTCCCCAAATGGGGCTACTTAATTCAGCTATATAAATCATATAAGTCTGACATAGTCCTGGATTCTTTACCACTTGGAATATCTATTGGAAAGTCTGCTTTTCATTTATTTGTTGAACAATCATACAAGTTTTTAACAAAATAATATAAAATGTATATAGATTCTGGAGATTAGATTTACCCCCAAGAGTGCCCCCCAATTATCCACCCTTATCCTTTCCTTCCCCTTCCCACAACATCTCTAAAAATGTATTAGGTTGTATAACATTACACCTTATCTGGATTTAACACATGATAATAGACCACCTTTCTCAATGGCCAGGGTCTAGTTCCAGCCTCCACATATGAGTGAAGACATTAGACCCGTGGTTCTCTGGGTTATGCTGATTTCACTCAGCATAATTTCTTCTATAGCCATCCATTTACCTTTAAAGGCTGCAATATCATTGTTTCCATTGTTTCTAATTGCTGTGTAAAATTCCATGGAAAGTCTGCTTTTCAAATGGGTAATTCAGCTACAGGGCATTGATTAACAACAACTCTGACATTTTTAGTTATAAGATTAAGAAGGGGATACCCTTCCTTCCTCCTTTATGTCAATTCCTCATAATTTGTAAAGGAAGATTTGACTAGTTAGCAGAAAGTACAGTCTCTGTGGCCATTTTATGAGCAGCCCCCCTTGAATTTATAACCAGGAGCATTTTTCATATTCCAATTGCTATCAGTTCTACAGGGTACGTATACTGTGGCATATTCTTAGAGAAGGCATTTTCCAAATCCATGCCCTTGAATATGGTTTAATGCCTCCATTGTGTTTTGACATTTTCATGTCTTCATTAGTGAATTCCAACAAATCTCTTCTTGAAACCACTGTCTGTCCCTAACACCCCTTTCAGAGAGCTGTTTGCTCACTGAAGGATTAGGGCAATTTTTATTATTCACAACAATAAAATAACATGGTGTCTTTCTTTGCCTGAACCATGAAGGCATCCATTATTCTTATGTATCCACCCTTCATGTTGAGAATTCAAGTTAGTTTAATTTAGTTCAGCCCACTGAATCACAGAATGTTAATTTTGTAGCAATAAAAGTGCCACCCATTCTTCAGGACAGTGCCCTTCTCATTGGCCATCATGAAACTGCAGTTTTCTGGTTCCCTTTTCCTCTCCCTTTACCTGATTACTGTGTCTGACACTTAGCAGATCTCAAAGGAAAGTCATTGAAATACTTTTTAAAAATCAGTGACAATTTCAAGAGTTGCAGGATAAAACTGATAGCACTTGGCCCCAGAGAAGACACCTGGGCAAAAGGAAAGTTCATTAAGAATTATTAGATACACATTCTGGTTGATTCCAAGCTTCTCAGCCCAAAATCTGACTATTTGCGGGTCCCGACATCTGGACTCCAGGGTCCCTGAGGTTCTGGGGTGGCTGTTGTGAAAGCTTGTCACTCATCCCACAGATCCAAGTCTACCCTTTCTACTGACCCTTCTTCCCTTCCCCACACTCTAGTGAGCCTCATCAGTAATCATTAGTATATGACCTCAACCTTATTTCTTCTCTTTTCACCTCTATTAAGGCCTCCAAAATCCTCATAGTCCGTGTCTACTAACTACGACTACAGTAATGATTTAAAGTACAAATCTCAATATTGTAAAGAATATTGAGGTGGGATAGAAGAAAACCGTAAAATATATTTAATTCCATAGATTATTATCCAGGATCCTTTTATTGTGTTACTTGAAATGAACACGACATCCTGCAAAATTAGAGTTCTGATTCATTTCATTGCCATAGCTGCTAATGTAGACACAGAGTATTAAATGCTCTGTTGTCTTCAGGGAATTAGTATAGTTTCCAGGCCTCTGACTAATAATGCATCCACACACATACACAAATTACTTTTTGTTTGTTTGTCTGTTTGTTTTGGATACTGAGGATTGGATACAGGGCACTCTACCACTGAGTCACATCCTCAGCCATTTGTTCAATTATTCTGAGGTGTATTCTCATTAAGTTGCCACCTTGAATTTGCCATGCTCCTGTCTTAGTCTCACAAATCGCTAGGATTCCAGGAATGCACTGCTGTGCCCAGCCATGCACAGGACTTTTAAGGGCATCTATTTGAAGACAATTCCACTATGCTCTTTGTTAATCCCTCTTCTGATCCTGCAACCAGGGACGTGGGGGCTTTTCCACATGTCTGCAGTAAACCTGCTTAGTGTAGGCTCAGTGCTCTCCCAGAGATTCTCCCATGACTCCGTTACTTTCCCTCTCCAACAGGAATTTAATCATCTGATTTGTTACATTTTCACTTTTGTTGAGATGTAGGGACCTATGAGCAAGTCAATATTATTATTGATACTCTTTTTTATCTTGAGCTCTGGACAAGTTATGAAATGAGTGAACAATGTTGGTCAGAAAACCCCATTAGGACCAAGATCCGCTAAGGAGAGGGTGTGGCTTAGCATGCCTGCTTAACAGGCCTCTTAACACTAATCCTCAGAATGAGGCAGACCTGCTCCTAGAAGGTTCTTACTGTAAGACTTGCAGAATGAGGAATGGACCTGTGCTCCCTGTGGGTGCTTGTTGGCAAGAGGAGTTGCTGAGCTGAGCTTTATTCTTCACAAATATACTGATCAGATCAGACACTGGCCCTTTCTAGGGTGCTGAATGCATAAAGGGTAAGAAAGAAATCAGAAGGGTTTAGGGAGACATTCTCATAATACAGACCAGAAGTTGGGATTAGGCAATCTTTACTTAAGAATTGACCAGCAGCCAATCTTACCCCAATTGCAGCTTTTTCTCTCTTTGAACTCTTAAGCTAGAGTTACTAGCCTAACCTCTTCTTGGCCTACTTAGCCATTCCAGGAGCATTTCCCTGCCATTTCTGGGATTGGTGCAGCCATGGGTAATGGTTTTGTTTCTCCTGCAATAATGTTTATTTTTGAACATTCTTGGATAATTATGCTGCTTGGTCAACCAGACCAGACTGGTTAGGCTTCCCACAGGAGCCTGTGTGGGAATTGCCCAGAGACCAGCTTATTCACTTTAGCAGCCTGAAAGTCAATCCAGAGTCATGGCTCCGTCAGCTCCTCTGACTCATGTGTGAAACTCTGAGCTGGCTGAGCCATTAATTTGTTCAGAGCCATGTCATTGTCCTAATTGCTACAGTGGCACTAACTGCACTCCTCAGCCGGGACGGCCTATGCATGAGGCCTCATTTGGCACAGAGAGCTTGATGGCAGAGCCAGAGTGCCCAGTTCCCAGGAATAGTGGAATGAGGAAAGGTAATTCCGGAATTCTTGTGAAGATGACTAGTTTGAGCCAGGTGAACACTGAGGCACCTTTGGATGTCTTGTTAGTTTTTATATATCTGTGTGTGTGTTGAATTGTATGTATACTTTTTGAATACAGAAAGGGACTTTACTTTTTCACTGTTTCCTTTTGCCTTGAATATTTCTTACATGGAAAAGGTGAGAATGCCCCAGAAGGAAAATGGGTTTTAGAGTATGAGCCTGGGAGTAGAGTTCAGCAATCTCAGTGGTGGTATTTTTTGTTTTGTTTTGTTTTGTTTTTGCAGGACGGCAGTGGTAAGAGGTACATCCTTTCACTGTTCTGAGTCTCAGCCTTCTCTTCTGCAAAATAAGCATACTATTATCATCTATGTGTTTCTGGAGAGGTTTCAGTGTGGTAACATAGGTAAAGCACTTGGAGTACTACCCGGTACATGGTGTCATAAGTTTGTTGGACTAAATAAACTCGTGTCATTACAGTGTACCATACAACAAAACCACAGTTTTTAGATACATCCTTTTGGTATTTTATGAGGCAATAATTTTGCCCAAGGAGACAGCCTGTCAAAGAATAGGACTTACTAAGTGCCTGATTCATAATTCATTGTTTGTCCTTCCCTGTTTACTGGTTTTAATTCTCCTTTTATAATACTAGCCTAAAATGGTGTTGTTTATTAGCAGAAGAGAAGTGGGAGACACATCAAGTCAAAGCTTCTGAGAACAGTAGAAAGAGAATAAAATCCCCTCTTAAGAACCTGTAGCAGATGGGTATTCACATTCATCCACCCAATTAAAAATAGCAGAACTGTAATTTGAACCCAGATGCTTCTGCTTCCAAAGCATTTACCCCACAGAACTATTTACAGGTCTAGTGAGTCGGTGTTAGATTAAAAAAAAAAAATCTGATGGAGGACTCATAAGCTCAATCATCCTTCTAAGTGTGCCAAATGATAAACTCTTATTTGACTAATTCTCAGATAGTAGGTATGGAAGAATATCAGAACAATTGAATTTAAAAAAATCTTATTTCTTCTATTTCTACATTTTTAATATTTATTCTGACATCCATGTACCAATTGATTTCCCCCTCACAGTTGCACTTTTGGATCCATCCAAGTATTGCATGCCACTCGGCTTTCACGCAGAGTAGTAAGTGCTTGTTGGATGAAAACGTTATCAGTTGCTTGTAGCCATCATATATTAAATGAAAATGCCGCCTTTCCTGCTTGCTTCATACAACCTGTGGCATCTGCTCATTGCCTTTGTTTGTTGAAACTCACACTTGTGACATGCAAGAGCTTACATGATCTGGTCTCTTTCTTTCAGCTTCCTTATCTGTAATCTCACTTTATGTTCAGGTCATACAGGACTATTTAAGTTCTCTTACAACTATTATTTAAGATCGTTGCTCTTGCCTAATCCTGGGATGTTCTTCCCATGCTTCTTGATTCCTAGCCTCTTTCCAGGTCTTAATACAGAAGGAAGTCTTCCCTGAAATCTCAAAATACATAGTTGGTCTCTTCAAGATTTTTGTTAACCTCTCTGGTAGCATTTATCAAGCTCTAACTTCTCCTTATCTACCTCCCTCTACTAGAGTGTGAACAGTTTGCTGGAGTCAAATTTTTATATCAGGGCCTACAACTGTGTGTAAGATCAATAAAGGTATGTTGAATGAATAAATCAAATGTCCTAACAACAGGACCACAGACCTGAATCTGGAAGTGACTGGGAGAAATTGGAAGGAGAGTATATGTCCTTTATAGAACCTATAATTCCAAGAAAGTCCTTGATAATTCCCCTAACATTTTAACCATTTGACACAAATACTTTCTAAGGAACTTATGTAAAATTCACAACTTTGTCTAAAAAAAGCAAAATCAACCAGCATGGATATGAAATATGTTTGCTGAATGAAATTTAAAACAAACCAGCAGGAGAATATATTTATAAGTCACGGTCTTTATATTAGAATGTATGGCTAATCTTATATCTAAACAATAAACTGAAGAGATTATCTAAGAAAGCATTCATTAAATAACTATTATTGAGTGCCTGTTCTGTGCCAATAGAGAATTAGAAAATTTGTTTGTGAAGGTGAATAGTACTCAGTATTTGCTGGGCTTCAATTCTCTTACCTTAAAATGGAAAAAATCCAAATTATCTAGCTCATGGAATTTATTGAATCTTTACTCATGATAATGGTTGCTTTACAGGGACCATTTAATGAATGTTAGCCTTGGGATTGTGGTAAGGAATATGATCATGCTGCTGCTGATTTCACCACCACATGGACCTCATCATGTCAGGGAAATAAGAAGCACTGAATTATCACTCCGTGGTAGGAAAGCACCATGGCACTCCACGGAAGAGGATGAAACTAGAACCCCCATTAGGGTAAGGGGTGGGCGTAATCAATGCCGCCTAGGAATGGGAGGAGGAAGTAGAACTGGTCCTAATGTTTTAACTGAAGATGAAACAAATCTGAGGCTTAAAGCATTAACTGAAGTTTGTAGGTGTTTGAAGCCCCTTTCTTAAGTGAGTCTCTCAATCCTATTATAGTTTCTCCATAGAAGTATTTTTTACATATTTAAAATAATTTTAATGGTTCACTTATCAAAAGGGAATTATCTATCTAATTATTTTAAGGTACCTATCACTGGTATCTTCCTTCTTGGACAAGAGCATTCATTTTTAGACGAAACACATCTACCAAGAAAATTACAGTGTCTGTCAAGCTTGGAAAAAGCTGGAATACAGTGCACACTCTACCAGGAAAATCATATTACTTAGGGTTCTGAGAATGTGACAACTGTCCTAAACTAGAATTATAAGGCCTTATAAGAAAAAATTTAAAAGTACCCTTTAGCCCCTAGTGTTAAAAAAAAATCAAATGGATATCAAGTCAGAGGGCACTGTTCTCCATGTCGTTCTCTCTCTCTCTCTCTGTCTGTCTTTTTTTTTTTTAAGAGAGAAGGGCAGTGAGAGAGAGAAAGACAGAATCAATTTTATTTAGTTTTTCATGTGGCCTTCCTTGCTCCAATATTTCATTTTGTCCGTGGTGATGGAGTTCGAACTTGCTTCTTGCACATTCTAGGCCAGGATGTTAACAACTGAGCCAATACTCCGACCCTGTTCTCTCTCTTTTAATGTAAGGATTCCTATAATAGTGTCATGCTAAGTAATGAGTCTCCGAATACTACAAAAAATAAGTAAATTCATCTTCAGCAGGTAGAAGTGTTATGAGGCAAGCAGGTCTCCGTTTTCCAGGAATACAGCTAGGCTTATGAAGCTA
The DNA here is from genome assembly GCA_004027875.1 of Aplodontia rufa. NCBI lineage: Eukaryota > Metazoa > Chordata > Mammalia > Rodentia > Aplodontiidae > Aplodontia > Aplodontia rufa. The sequence goes on from PVKS010027869.1 coordinate 8,976, forward strand.
TGTAGGTGTTGATTAACTTTCGATGACTTCACCCTTCCACCTGGGGCTCATCAGTATCTGAAGTTTGCTCAATTGCTACTCTTTTTTATTTTTATGATGAAAAGCCATTATAAAACCACAGCAAATAAACAAGTCAGAGATTAATATCAATGGCAACAATATAACAGCAACAGACAGAAAAATTACAGCTGGATTCCACCATAAATAGGCAAAACTGAGCTCCGAAGAGTGCTTCACTATTCGGTTCATCAAAGGCTGAATGCTGTCAAGCCAGCCACAGGAGGACAATCAAACTGGCTTTCCTGGACAGGCACGGCAACTCATTGATCAACTCTGTCACTTCAGACAGAGTTAGTAAAGGGAACTAGATCTTGCTCCTTCCACTCTGGCAGTAGAACAAAAAAAGAGGGAGGAAAGAAAAGGGAGGAAGGCATGATGAGTAGATGTTCAGGAAAGCAAGCAAGCTTGGGAAAAAACAGGGAAATATCAGATGAATCTTCCATGAGATGCTCAGCATAATCCATTCCCTCACTGAACACTGAAATATGCATTACCCTCAAAGCCTATTTCATACTTGATGCAACTTACAAACAAATAAAACACAGTACACCCAAACTTTATTGATGGTAAATATTTATTTACTTCACTCATGTGTATATATATATATATGAGTGTTCATGGTGGTATCCATTGCATTTGAGGATTTATTCTGGCAGAAAGCTTAAGGGATGACAAGATATTTATACTAGAAATTAAAGACTAATTAGGAGTAAATGAATATTTCAGAAGAAATAGCACAAAAGATGACACAATATTGTGAATAGGCACTGAGGTAAGAGAAGACCAGTAAGGTTAGAGAGATGGTGTTTGGAATGGAGAAGTAGAAGCTGAGAACAGAAAAGAATGGTATGAGCATCATGCTGGAAACTAGTCTTTTTTTTTTTTTCTTCTAATCTTTGTATTTTACTTCAAGTTTTATTTCAGGCAGTGGAAGCAGCTCAAAGTTGGTGTGCGGGCATGATATATTTTAGGATGATATGTACATATCAGTCTGAAAAATCAGTTATAGGAGACATGGAGGTAGAAACAGGACTTCAGATTTTATTGTGATAGCCCTGGCAGAAGGATTAAAAATAAAATAGAATCAGTTATCCATTGGCTATGGTTTTTTGAGAAGAAAGTTTTAGATCTGTGCTTCTCAGACTTGAATTGCTGCTCTTGTTACAACAGAAATTCTGAGGCTAGAGTGGTGGCTCATTGCTTACGGTACTTGCTTGGCATGAGCAAGGATGCAGGTTCCAACCCCAGCACTACGCACACAACAAAGTGTCGGAGTAATGAAAGCCACATGAAAAACTAAATAAAAGTGATTCTTTCTCCCTCTCTCTCTCTCTCTCTCACCCCCACCACCTCTTTCTGTTCCTCTCTCTGAAAAAAAACAACAAAAAACAAACAAACAAAAAATAACAACAACAACAACAAAAAACAAATTCTGACTCAGTAGGACTGGATAAGGCATACAATTCTGCATTTCAAACAAGACCCCAGTGAGGTCAGTGCTTCTGTTCCATGAACAATTCTTTGAGTAGCAAAACTTGCAGCATTGCCAGGTATCCCATCTGTGAGAGACTATGTGATCTTTCATTAAATAGCTTTGGATCAGGGGAAAATGGTCTCTACTACTGTGCATATTTGGTGTGAGACACCACAGCCATTTCCTCAAGCAGTGAGTGAGTTAAACCTGCAGTTAAAGAACTAGAAATCACTAGAGAAGAAGTAAAAGATGAAATCTAATTGGGTGAGATTTACCAGAGAGAAGGACTAATGAAAAAAGGGGTCAAAACAGCATATTACTGAAAATCTGAAAAAAGACTGGTTCTAAATAATTTTTTGTGGGCTGGAGCAGTGGCTTGGTGGTTACTGTGCTTGCCCAGCATGTGTGACTATGCAAGTTCAAACCCAGCACCCACGTACACAGCTAAGTGTCAGAGCAATGAAAGCCAAGTGAAAAACTCAATAAAAATTTGATTCTCTCTGTCTCTATCTCTCTCACTGTCTTCTCTCTAAAATAACAATAATAATAATTTTTGATGCTCCATTTCAAACCCCAGTACTACCCCATTCCCTCAGCTCTGTAGTATTGGGGTTTAAATTGGAGCAAATTATGTTCTAGGCATTTGTGAGTATATATGTCAACATGAATCCCACAATTATGTCAAACTAAACACACTAATAAAACAAATAAAAAGATTGCATGGCCTTTATATTCAAAATATATTTCTTTGTCAGAAGAATAAATCAATTGTGTCTGTATTTTAAAAAGAAGTGGAAGAAAAGGAAAGAGAACAAAGTGGAGACCGAGGAGGAGCAGTTCAGATCTCAAAAGACACCTGAGTCAGAGAAGACGATGTTCAGCAAGGCACCTGTCACTGAGAGTGCGTGGTCTTCTGCTGCGGAAGTCATCCAGACACTGTAGACCAAGAGACTCACTCTCCCAGCTGCTGGGAAAATTGTCTGTGGTTGCTCTCAGTGAAGTCCTTTCCAGAAATGTACCTTTTCCAGAAAAGACCAACTAACCCTAAGTTTAGGCTTTCTTTCTGGAAACAACCTGATTCCAGTGACTGGCTCAAGTGGCAATATGAAGACTCAGCTCTGGCCCTTTTTGAAGGTGTAGCCTCATGCAAGATAATCCCAGGGAATCAGCTGAGGTTCCTGTTCATACTGCCTTGCGCTTCAACTCCTGCCCTGCCCAGCCCTGCTTCCTTCAGCCCCTCACAGTGTTGTTCCTGAGATCACTCCCCAGTAACATTCCATCTCAGAATCTGTTTCCCAGAAACCTGACCTAAGACAGATGCTGTGTTCATTTCTAGAGATTAAATTTCAAAAATGGTTTATATTTGAGGCTATATTTCCCTAGGCCTTTTCTTAACAGAGATTGCACTTCTCTACCTCAATTGCCCTGTGCATTTCTGTTCCTAAAATTGTACAAGTAGGTGTTGCTACACCATCTGTGCAGAACACTCCAGCAAATTTGGGGAGCATTTTGTTTTTGCTAGAGTAAGGTCACATTCCCAGCTGTTGTGTTGTGTCTTTCATGTCTTGTTTAATTCTCCCCCATTCCTTATTTTGCAGAGAGCTGTTTAGGGTACAGTCTCCCTCCTTCCTTATTTCTATTATCCACCTGCTGTTGCAGAGAACTGACATTATCTTACGTACTCTTTAAAAATGGAAGGACATGGAGCTCAGTAATTAAATTTGCAGATCAAGCTAAAATGAAAGGCGTAGCAAAATCACTAAGGATAGGCAAGTAACATAAAATGTCTTCAAAACTTAGAAATATGAGCAGGAAATGACCAAATGAGCTGTAGCATGGAGACCTGAAATCTAATACATCTGGAGGAAAGGAACCTGAAACACAGCTATTTAATTTTCCAGGGAGAAACCTCGAAAGCATCAAGACTACCAAAAATAGGGATAAAAAAGAAAGGAAGTGGATATTAGACACTCCAACCTAAGCTTATGGTACACTAAAACTGAACAAAAACAAGGTGCATTTCTTGGCTACATTTTAAGATGCATTACCTCGCATGGCTGTGATGTGATCCCTTTATGTAGCTGCCATGTGGGAGACAGTGTTGGCTTTCAGGTGCTTGGGTAAGAGAGAAAAAGAGACAAAGTGGAGCAATTGTAATATACGCACAGAAACAACTAATGAATGGGAGCGATTGAATTACAAGGGGACAGGACTGGTGCAGGCAACCTCATCTAGTGCCAAGGGAGAGTGGAATGAAGCTGAGCATGAGAACAGCATGCACCTGAGTACGGAAAAACCTGCTCTGGGGTGTTGCTTGTCAAAATGGGATTAGGGCTGGGTGTGCAAAGGGCAGTTTTGAATAGTTGGCAAGTACATCCAAATGGACAGCGACCATGACATGCTCATCCATAAGGAGCTGTAAAAGAAGTCGCAGGTGTGGAATAGGCTATGAAAACCAGCCCTTCATGGAAGGAGGCTAAGCCTGAGAGCAGCTTCAACATTTGATAAGATTGCATCATCCTGCAGGATAGAATCGCTTAGTTCAAACAACAACTGGTCTGTGTTCTCAGTTCCATCCAATTCAGAGAAAGTAGTTGCATGATTAAATGTGTGTTTAACGTAGAATGGATGCTTCACTAGCTATGTTCATTAAGAACTGGGACCTTATCTTACTCATCTCTCTATCTCAAAAAGAAGACAGAGAAAGCAGGGGATGGTGCTGTGTGTGCTGAGAGGGTTAGGTGAAAGGACAATAAAAACACACAAATGTACAAAATTTTTGCAGAAGGAAGGAAATACAGTATTAACCAAGTGCAATAGAACTTTAGGGTTTCACACAACTTTAGGTTTGATCCAATGTTCAATTCAAATTCTTCCATGCAAAGGAGCCATGAATATAACCTCTGAAAGTAGCCACTCCTACTGTTTTCCTTCCTCTTTTCATTCTTGGATGGTGAATTAATATTCTGTTTCCTCTAAATTGAAATAGGCACTTCCTCATTTGAAGAGTTTTACAGCTAAGGACTAGATGGAAATACAGGACACAATGAATGGAAGGCCCAATGGCATTTGCCCTTTTGGTGCAATTCTCTGATTCTACCTAAAGTCATTTGAAGATCCCTGTCCTTTTGAGCCTAAGTCAACACTTACATCCAGGCCTTACAGGAGCAGTTTACAAGTATACACCCTCCTCACCTGAACACAGAGCTGCAAAATCTACTAATTCTGATAGAAAGTTCTTGTGGCTGTCCCAGGCACTTTAGCCCCTTCCCCTATATCACCATCCTTGTCTGAATCCACATCTCACCAGTCCCAAACACTAAGCAGCTGTGGAAGTTCATATCACAGTCTCTGAGGAGCTCCTGTTTCCCTTGGAATGAGATTTGCCTCATCATCTCACAGCCTGCCTACACTTTGCTTTCTTATCATATCAGAAGCTTGGGATGCCTGTGTGCACAATAAATCAATGACATTTTAAGCTTTCCCTGTGGCCTCAATTACTATGCATCTTGGTGCAGCTTGCTGTGCTGATCACGTTTATGACTTCACCTAAATTCTTAATGCTCTATCTCAGTGCAAAGAAATGGGAATTTTTATGAAAATGCACTTTTAGCTTAGCCCACTAGACAATTGCCAATATACTGTGAAAATAATAAAACAGTCCCCCAAAGCCATACCCCCTAGAATTTAACCTTGATATGGTCTTGGCCTAGATTACAAACTCAGTGGAGATCCAGATCATATCTGCGTTGAACATTAATGCATTTCATATTATATGTGGTGTACAAATTGTGCTTAACCAATATCTGTTGTACATTGGACAGCAAATTGTTTTGCAAGTGGCATTTTCTAAGCACCTTTCCTGTTTGTACCACTTTTACCATGAACATGCACATGCACATTTGCAAATACACACACATACACACACACACACAAATTCACATTAATATATGACAGATTTTCTCAGTGTTACTTAAAGTCAAGGTGACCAAAAGAGTTCTCAAAAGAAGAAAACAAAAAACAGTTCTTCAGAATGACAAATCAAAAGTTCAGCATTGGCAATGGTCTCAGGAATTGGGCACCTTCATCGCACTCTGCTCTTGCCTCTACAAACCTGGAGATGGATCTCTGTGTCTTGAGACAGGTTGCCTGTTTCCTCTCCATTATTAATGGAAAGAACTCAGTTTGTTTTCTTCTTTCACAACAACCTTTGCTTCCTAGGACTTTCAAGAGAGTAGGAATTTCCCCTTTCAAGGAATCCAGACTCCCACAATTATATCACATATCAGGCTAAACTTCAGTATACCTTTGTTACATAAAGCCTTTCCGGTGTGTCTTCCCCAACCTTATATTAAGGCCTTTTTTGTGATTTTCCTACCAATTCCATCCTAATCCCACCGCAACCCTGCTCGTTTTATTTATGGCACCTACCTGGTGATTATCTCCATGACTTGTTTAATTGCATATTCATTTTGTAACTAGACTATTAACTTCCTGAGGACAACTCTAAGCCTTTGCGCCTTAGATATATGCCTTCGTGCATATATCTTACCTCTAATCATTAGAGTTAGCTTCTCTTTGGTCTCCGAGCTACTGTTGCTTTCCACCTTTGACTGTCAAAATAAATGTTATTTGGATGAATATACAAAATATAAAAAATGGAATAGCAAAGTAGGTGAGTTGAGCCCATGAAAGTAAAATGCTTTCTGAGAAATACATGTTCAGATCTCTAGGTTAAATACTATTTGAATCTTGTTAACCAAAATTCCTCTGAGCATTCTTCCCCACCTTCCTCATTTATTAATCCATCTTGACCAGACTCCTCTGGTTTGTAAAGAAAGCTCAGCTCCTATGTGCAAGCAGCTTAATGAAGGAGGAGGAATGACTGAAGGTAATTACTATGGTAAATGGCTAAAGACAATTAATAATATGTTCATCTTATGACCCATGCACACATTATTGTGAATATGTACAGAGGATGGTGGTGGTGGTGAAGATACTTGATACTATTTTAAAAAGAAATAAACACTAGGGAAGATAAAACTTAACATTGTAAACAGATGAACATCTAAGAGTATTTCACATGTATTGTTACAGCTATCTTTATAACATATCCATAAAGCAGATAGAGTAACAGGTAAGGACACTGAGGTTCAATATTTTACCTATGATTGCACATAGATATAAATTACAGAGTCAATTCTAAAGACTAGGATGGAAAGAAGATGGGTAAATGGGAAAGAAGATGGATAAATGGGAAGAAGTAACTTTTAATGTTCTAAAGCCTAATTGAACAACTGTGCTTGGCAGCATTTAATTTTATGTTTTGAAATAGTTTACAGAGAGAAATTTGAATGCTACAAATACAGATAAATATTCAAGATTTAAATATATTTTTACCTAATTGATTATTATACATTTTCTGTATATATTGAAGTAACACATTGTATTCCATAAACATGTATAATTATTATAAATCAATTAAAAGTGTTAAAAGCATATTAAAAATTATGTCTCCTGCTCCCTGCAGCCAAAACTCTACACACAAATTCCCAACCATTATGGAAGTGTGAGAGAGGAAGTGAGATTTCTTCAACAAATTCTATTTCCTCAGTAATATAAGTGGGCTGGAAGAGTAGATATCATAGAAATTTCCCTCCAGGGAAGAGAAGACTAAAAACCTTATTCTGAATTCCAATGTCAGGCCTCTGAGATCCACATTTAGGTTTTCAGTGCCATTTAAAACCAGAAACTTTTCCACTTGATTGCTTCTGATTTTCACTTGATCTAGAAAACCTATGGATAAACAAAAGTTGCTGTAGAATAGTGAAAGGCAAATACAGAATTTACTAAAGTGCAGATGCCCACAGGAGAGAACACCTATTTTATCCTGACCTCAGCAGCAGAAGCCAAGAAATCACTCTTTTATCTTTAATACTCTCATGACATAGTATGCTTCTATAAAGCAACTGCTTATTCATGCAGTTTCCCTACATAAGATCTTGAAGAATTTCCAGTGTAAACCTGCACATTTTCTGCTTCTGCTGCTTAGTGATGTAAATTATTTACTTATTTGCCTTTGACATGTTATTATATCTTGTTTGCAACAATGGGGATTTCCTGTAAGAGAATATTATACATCTTTCCTGTGAAGATATATTTTAATATAGCATTTCATTTTTAAATCCTCATTATTCATAGTTGTAAAGGGAATACTTAAGACCCCCTTCACTGGAAAGAACCTGTATAGCCATTGCATGTATTTTGTTGTCCAGGGGAACAGTGCATATAGACTTAAAATTTACATAGCCATAGATGTTGCCAGGTCTGAGACTTCAACCCTCTCCTTCAATTTGTGCAAAACTTCTAGCATCTAAAAATAGTTTTGTGCATGGATCTGAGATAGGGATGGAGAAATTCTCATGGTCAGAAGAATGTACTGCTAATTTGAAAGGCAAAACAATTGGAAGTTGCTTTGACAGCATTGATTTAAGTAATAAATTGTACAAAAAGGAAAGCAAGCAGAGACTGTAGATTTAAAAAATTATGGAGAAATTGCTAAAGATTTGGGAGCTTGGCCGGAACACCTTATATTAACATTTAAACTGATCTCTGAATAGCTAAAAGCCCCTGGGAGAATGTACCATAATAAATACTCAAAAGTCTAAGGATGTACAGCTGCCTTGAATTTGAAACAGATCCTCTCCTGATTCTTCTGCTACTCATCCACCCATTTCAATGGTGAAGAAATAAGACAAACACATACTTGGGCACTGGAAAGTCCAGGAAATATACCAAAAACTAAACCATTCTATTTCACTGAACAGGTGGATACATGGAAAGAGGAATGAGAGTCAAATAACCTCTAAGCCATCCTTATGTTCAAAAGTTTCCTAGAAGGGGGTTGGGGATTTAGCTCAGTGGCAGAGCGCTTGCCTAGCATGTGCATGGCCCCGAGTTAGGTCCTCAGCCCTAAAAAAAAAAAAAAAAAAAATTCCTAGAAGAACTCATATAACTCAGAAAAGATTTTGTGCTCATGATTTTAGTTTATTGCAACAAACAGATAGAGATAAAAATCAGCAAAAGCCTGTAAGGCAGAATCCATTAAAGACTATGTACAAACTGCTATTGTATGGTGGAAACAAAACTTAATTCTCCCAGAAGCAACGTGTGAAAACAGATGTGGAGTGTCACCAACCAGAGAAGCATATCCAAGCTTCACACTCATTTATGGTTTCTACATTGGCATTCAGTCACTACAGGCATGGGGTGTCTGATGAACTTACCTTAGTTACTCAGTCTCCAGTCCCCAAGAGGCCCACTGACACAACATGGCCCAGGCAGCCACCATAAATAACAACATTAGTATGGATTATCTAGCCTATTCCAAGTTCTCAGGTATACACAAACACTGTAATCAGGCAGGATATTCTCCGGGTCCAGATGCTATTTCCAAGTAGTTATCAAGAACCAGTTATTTCTTGCAAAAGTAGAGGATTGGAGCCCAGACCTGCTTAGTCAGTCCTGTAATACATAGGAACTGATCAATGGAGGGTTTCATGGAAAGCAGTCAATTACAGGATAGGAATAGAGAGCTTAATTCAGCAGTGGGGTTTATAATGAGTTAGAGGAGAACAGTGGAAACTAGGGTAAGTTACAAATGTGTTATATTTATCAAAGTAAGTTAACGAGGTCCTAGAACAGGATAAAAACAAAGGAGCACTTACAGGATAAGAATTGTGTGATGAGATCTATGTGAAGTTTAATCAGACAGTGATGTACACTGCTGTGCTAAACCATCATGGAAAGGAATCCTGAAACCCAATACAAAAACTTGTCAGTCAGGAAAGCACTGTGCCTCCCTCAGCCTTTACCCTTGAATAGAGATGATCTTTGCCTTTGGCAAGAGGATGTGATAGTTGATCTCTTGAAATGATTTCCAAGCAATGTGTCTGAAATAAAATTCTACTAAAAATAAATATTGTGGTAGGATTATAACATAAAACAATTATTCAACATTTTTTCATATATTTTTCTTTTTTCCATTTGGTCTTCTACCAATTCTATCAAGGGAAAGGAAGAGGGACGCAGAAACTTGTCCTTGATCTTTATGAATTAAAATGTCAGTCACTTAGCAAAATCCAAAGAGCATATAGCCTAGACAATGAACTTAACACAAATATTGAAGTGAGTTACTTTACCCTGCAGCCTCAAGACTATTCTAATAAAGAGAAAAGAAAGATGGAGATGAAAGGGCAGCCACAGGGTGGTTTGTGTGTCTTGAAGGGCAAGCCTAGGATGACCTCTGGGAGGCAGCACGTGCCACATCACCACGCAGAGGAGCACCTATAGTGTAGAATGACATGCATGTCCCTGAGCGTGACTGGAATATGGCAAATGTATGGGTGGCTACACCTGAAGGGCCATGTAGCTGGAAACAGTAATCTCCCCCTGGGACTACTGTATGTAACACCACCAAGCACTGGACAGGACAACAGGGGTCTCAGACCATGCCTGCATGATTACATCTCAAAGTGGCACAGCAGGTCCCACATTCCAGTGCTATACACAAACTTCATAGGGGTTAGTGAATTTCTGGAGAAATGTTACAGTGTGAGCTACAGATTGACTGACGTTAATTTTTAATTTTATTTCTATTGGGGGAGTACTGCTGATTGAACCCAAGGGACACAACCACTGAGCCACATCCCTAGCCCTTTTTTGTGTTTTATTTTGAGACAGGATCTCACTAAGTGGCTCTCTAATGACCTCTTTAAGTTCCTAAGGCCTGACATGAATTTCTTCCCAACAGAAAGGGAATTAAAAAATTGTCATGACATAGAAAAAGTCAAACTATATGTCTTGCACATATTACTGACTCAAACCTATGCCAATGATATGCTTCCACCCTGGGATTCTGTCTCAGCTGGTTTGGAGTGTGATCCCGTGGTACCCTGTGCCTTTCTTACATTGAAATAATCCTTGTATATCTGTCCTTCTGTTTGACTGAGATGAACTTCCTGAGAGGAGACATTGGGTCTAATATACTTTTAGATTTCCATCCTATGTCAAGCACAGTGATGGGAACACCAGAGGTCTTAAGAAATTTGATAAATGTGTAAAATCTTGGAAAAAATTACTATATGGGAAACTGAGTTTCAGGAAGGCAAATAACGACGCTGCCCACTATGTAAAGTTATCATCAAGTTTCTGCCAAATTGCCAGTCAGAAGGCTTTTATGAAGTTTGGTAAATTTGGTCAGTGACTATATGAATCAATGAGTTGTTCTAGATTTGTGTGGACACAGAGAGCAATGGAAATGTGAGCCTGATGAAGAAGGAATTTTATTTTTATAATACGGGAAATGCATGCTAGGGAGAAAAGGCCCTTTTTCTACCAGAGGATATGGGAAATAATCTCTGTTGCCAGGAGTCTCACCTCAGAAGTGAGAAATTTCCATCTTTCTTCCCTGTATTTATTAATGTCTCATAGGTTTGAATGACTTCAAACACACACACATTTCATTGCAGATCAATATTCAGATAGGAGCTTACAGCATGCATTTTAATCAAAGAAGAAACATGGTAGAAGCTAAGGGAAGAAAATAAATGCTCCAACCTTGTAAAAACAGAGCTATGTCCAATTTTCCTGAGGAGTGACACTCTGCAAAAGAAATGGCGCAAAGCTCTTTTGCCATCTTGCAAAGTGCTGAAGGCAAATGTGCACTTTCCAACCTAAAGATTTGTTTTCCCTCCTTGAACCTATCTTTAACTTTAATTTCTAATCAAACTAACTGCCTGTGGAATGACAGATATTCATTCTTTTACCTTTTATAATTTCTTTTAGGGGCATGAACCTGGGAGAGAAGAATGAACAGGTGGTGAAAACCACAGGCTCAGGTTTAGGGCAGCTTATCTGTGTACATCTTGGAGGTGTGGGATTTATTAATATATGCCTAACACCTCTGTAATTTGTTAGGTGGATATTTAGCTGAAAAAATTAAATACTGTCACAGAATGTTATTTAAGGAATAATTGAACGTGTTCTGATCAGGAAAGAATTGAAGTGTGCACATCACAGAATTTTAAACAAAACGTAAGTCAGGCATTCTCAATCTTCCTTTTGTGACAGCTTAAGACCATTCCAAACTGTCCTTTCATGCCTATACACAGAGGTCCCTGCAGGGATATGTGATTGCTTGCTTCATCTCCAAAGCCCTGGCCTTAGGGTTCCAGAGCCCTGATATGGGAGTTGATTTCTCCTGACCAAGTAAAGAAGGTGCAGTTATCCAGCATAATTCACGGCAGCATAGTGTACATAATAGGTAGTTAGTTCAACCTCCTCTCTGAATTGCAATCCTTTCTATATTGCCAAGAAGCCAGGTGGTCTCTGGGCTGCTGGATCATCTGTTGTGACGGGAAGCTTCCAGCTGAGAAAGTAGCCCACTCCATCATTTTATAGAGGACCCTCCCCCGCCTCTTCCTCCTCCATATAAGTTCTGATATAAAAGTTCACTTCAAGATAGTTTTGTTTGGAGAATTCACTTTCTAATGATGTTTTAAGAACAGCAAAATTAGTAGCTATTTATTATTTTCAAAGTGCCACACTCAATGCCTTATGCTTTGCATTTTTTTTATTTTAAAGAGAGAGGGACAGTGAGAGAGAGAGAGAGAGAGAGAGAGAGAATCAATTTTATTTAGTTTTTCATGTGGTTTTCATTGCTCCAACAGCTCATTTTGTACCTGGTGCTAGGGTTTGAACCCGCAGACCTATGCATGCAAGGTAAGTGCTGTAACCACAAAGCCACTGCTCCAGTCCCCTGCTTTGCATTTTTTATTTTTTATGATCATCAGGAAACCTATGGACTTAGAGGATTTGGGTAATCCGAAGCATATTTTCTAAGAAAGAGAGCATGAAATTACAAATCTACAGTTAGTTACAGAGTAAATGTTTAGATTATGGAAAGAAATTGCAAGAAATGACACATTTTGAAAAAAAATTGAAAAATTACCAAGGCTCATGACAAAATTTCTTAAGTTCTGTGTTAGTCAGTTTTTCATTGCTGTGAATGAAGAATCAGATGAAGACAATTTAGAGGAAGAAAGGGTTTTTATGGGCTCATGGTTTGAGAAATCCAGCTCATGGTCAACAGACTCCAAGGTATCCAGTGGCAAAGAAAAACTGCTCAGCTGCTCTGGCAGCCAGGAAGTAAGAGAGAGGACAGGGCCTGCACAGATATAGTGCAAGTCCACACCCACAGTACCTACCTGTTCCAATCACAGCCCACCTGCCTACGGCTCCAGTCAGAAGTCCATTCAATTTATTAATCTATCAAATGAATTAACCCACTGATGACAACAGCTCTCATAATCTAATCTTTCCACCTCTGAACATGGCTGCATTGTCTGATACCTGAGATTCTCAGGGGACATTCCCAGTTCCATACAATAACAAGTGCTTTCATAATAGATCGCAATAGTGCTTCCATTCCTTCTTGCCTCTTTTGACATGCTCTTTGATCCTTTATTCAAATGAAAGTGATTAATACCATGTTTATAGTGATGATGAGTTGATAATTTAGTCTTTCCTCTAGTATACCTGATTGAAATCATTATTATTTCTGGTTGAGGAAAAACTTAATATTTGTAGCTATGCACCATAGATATTTGTGGAATTTTTGTTACATATGGGAAAATCTAGTCCTAGCAAAGCTAGTTTTCAGATCATGATTCCTAATCACAACCCTCAGACAGCTTCCAGTTTCATTCTAAGTAAAAGTGAAAGCCCTTTTAGTCCTCCAAGACTCTCAAAGGCCCTCCTACTCCACCTTCAGCTGCCTCTGACTTTCTATCCCTGCTCTCCCCCTCTCTTCCCTCTGAAGGCACCAAATTGCCTGTTCCTTCAATATGCAACTATATTGCATACCTTCCCCTTAGCCTACACAGTTCTTTCCCAAAGTATTTGCATCACCAGCGTTTCCTCTCTATAGGGCTTTGCTCCAATAACAGTTCTCTGTGAAGATCTTCTTGGTTACTCTACCATGGCTTACCCCACCAAGCTAGCACCCCACCCACACCTGCTACCATGTGCTTCCTTTCCAGGGTACCTTCCCCTGTTTGAAATGCTATTCAATCCCTCTTGTTTACCTACTTAAGTACACTCCAGCAAAGGGTTTTTTTATTTTTTCCTCTTCTCCTTGGTTATACTTTCCAGCATACTAAAAAAATTCAGTACACAAGGAAGGTGCTCTAATTCTTATTTTTATTATTAGTGGTACTAAGAATTGAACCCAAGAATGCATTACTACTGAGCTATATCCCCAATCCCTTTAATTTTATTTTGAGACAGGGCCTCCTCCCTAAGTTGAACTTTCAACCCTCCTGTCTCATCCTCCTGAATTGCTGGAATAATAGCTGTGCACCACCATGAATAACTAATACATTTTTCTTTTTTTGTGTAGAATAAACTCAAAATACAAAAGATAATTTTTAACCTTTCTTTCAGGCCTTGCTTTTTCTTCTTGTGTTCCATGTCATTAATGTCTTCATACAAATCTTACATTTTAATGACCTGCTTCAGCTGTATCTAAGATGCTGTTTACACCATCCAGTATTATTTTCAATTTTGATTTAATTTTAATAAGAGCTTTCCTTATTTATTTATAACTTATTCAGCATAAAATTCATCTATGTATATTTCTTTATTAAAATTTTATTGTTTTTCCACTCCCCTGGGATTTTTTATAGTAATCATTCTCTCACCATACTTTGTATGCATCATGTCTACCATCTTTAATTAATATTATTTAAAAATAAAAAATAAATGTTATTTTAAACATAAATTCTTAGAAATGGGCAAAAGACCTAAAGATACTTCTCAAGTTGATACAAATTAGGAGAGCTAGTAAAATGGCTAGGTAGTCAGGATCAGAGGTCCCATTCAAGCACACCTAGAAGCTGGCTGATAGAGAGAGACTAACAGGCATGCTCAGGGCCTTCAAATGCAAAAGACCATGAGGGTGACCTGTGGGAGCAATGCCTTTGTCCCAGAGGCAGGAAAACTAAGAACTAGGGGTGGACACAGGTGGGAACTAGGAAAGATTTGCTACCTGTTGTGCATAGACTTTTAACCAATGATTTTGGTGCTCAGTTTCAATGCCTGTTTTCCATAGAGTTTAACCAAAGATGTTGGTGGTTTTCTCAATGCCTGCTTTACATAAATCTTAATCAAGGCTCATACCCAAAATCAATATAAACTCCAGCCTAACACACCTAATATTGGATGTGTTCATGCAGCAAAGAGACCCCTGGTAGATGAGATAAGAGATTTTATTAGGAAAGGCAGCAATATGGATGCTCCCAGGACTGGAGAGAACAGCATCGCATGGTTGGGAATGAGCGAATTTATTGGCTATCTGGAGAGAACAGAGCTTGGACAGGGGATTTGAAATTGGGCCGTTTAGGGACAAAGGAATTGTTACTGCAGCGACTGCACCAAGAAACATTGCCTACATGCCAAAACTCAGGTGTGGTGAGGTGGTCAGCCTACAGTGGGAAGGAATTCCAGCAATGCTTTGGGGAGGTGGGGCAGTGCCTCTAAAGGTTGTACTTTGTGAAAAAGGAATTTGCGTTTTCTGGAAAATAAAAGCTTAAATCTATACATCTAAACATGGCCATCGTTATTGACAGTCATCTAACATTCCACCCTTTTCTATTTTATAAGGGAGCAGGGATGAAGGTCAGTCTCCTGAAGCTACTTCCTGCTGATCAGGGGTGGTGATTCTAGGACTGGGGTGTCTAGGGATGTTGATCTTCAGGGTGGCTTCTCAAAGACTGATGACCGGACAGAAACATTTGATTAACCTTCTGGTTGGTGATGATTGAAATTTGATTGCTCAAAAATTTTCAGAGAAGCTGAAAAATACAAGGCAAAATTAAAGCAAGGAGGCAAAGAGCGGCCAGGAGTCCAAGGAGGGGAAGGAGCCAAGTGGCTTTTGGTCCCTGGAGCCATTCTGAAGGAGTAGACCGTCGATATTTGCTTTTCAGGTCTTCACTTAATTTACTAAGGGTTTGAACATTTTCCTCTACTAGACCAGATTCATTAAAGTGATAGTAGCATTCTTCCCTGAGAAATAGACAGATTCTGCCCTTCTCAGCAGTG
The DNA here is from genome assembly GCA_004027875.1 of Aplodontia rufa. NCBI lineage: Eukaryota > Metazoa > Chordata > Mammalia > Rodentia > Aplodontiidae > Aplodontia > Aplodontia rufa. Next base: position 24,670 of record PVKS010027869.1, read on the forward strand.
AGCAAATCCAAAGCTGTCTATTTTGGAGAGTTTTACCCTTCAGTTGGTCATCCTCTCCCTTCCCCCAAACCTAGGACATGGGCACAGAAAATTCTTGTTGGGTCCAGCCTTGTGTTTGTGTCTCAGGCACAATGGAAAGAATCTGGTGCCTGGCTTAGCAGAAAGGAATATCTGCATCTGGAACCATCTTGTGAGACCCTTCTCACTAGCACTGGGGAATGTCAAATTGATCTTAAAGAAAAAGAACCAGTTTTCCCTTGATTGACTGGAACATTCTAACTACTCTGACTGCCTAACTTTTCCTCCTGTCTCATTTCCCCCTCTAATTAAGGAAACCTTTATTGCTGTAAAAGACAGGAAATTGGTTGATGACCATTCTTTGTCTACTTCAGGCTGAGAGGGCATAAAGAGGAACAAGTAGCTTGGGCTTCCTTCTAAGAATGTTCCGGTCAATTAAGGGGTCCATGATAAAGGACGTCAGAAGTGTTCAAGGACGTCTGGAGCGCTTAAGAGTGGCTCCATCTTCATCACCATTGGGAGTTCAACAGATTTTAACTTGGAATGAACCAGCTGATCTAAGATATCAAAAAGTTAATGTCAGAATGAAAATTAACTTTCAGTCTAAGAGAGGGAGAATCAGATCTGTTATTTGTCTCCTCAAAGATTAACATATATTGTAATTGAGAATCTACAGAAAAAGGTATCTAGTACAACAAACTAAATAGCAGTAGCTAGGATCTCAAATGAGAGAGTATAAGGATTAGAGTGGAGGAGAATGTCTGCTTTATTAATTACCATAAGGCCTTGGAGTAGTGCCACATTTCTGACTCTGGCATGGAAGGACAGGGGGATCCTTTAGGGCTATTTTAATTGAATTGCACTTTTTGCTTGTCCAATTTGCCTTTAGTGGCCATATTTTGAGGTTTATATCACAATTTAATAGATGCGAGCATAGTGGTCTCAGGGTCCTTAGATTTATCATGATGAAATCCTGAATATTTGAAAGTAAATCTCTCCCTAATTAAGGAGTAGGACATTTTTGGACTATCAGGAATGCATGAGAAAATTTCCTGTCCTATTTACAGCTTAGTAGGAGAGTCAAGCTTCTAGTTATCAGCCTTCCAGACACTCTTGCACTGTCACAGTATTAGAGGATGGCAATCAAGGGTAAGAGACAAATATGGAAAGGGTAGCACCAGTGTCCAAGAGGAAACTGACTTTTTGGCTGCCTATGGAAACGTATATCCAGAGCTCATGCATGGTGATAGGAGTCACAGGAACCATTAAAGCTGAGCTCAGCCCTGTCAAGCCTTTGTGGGGGAACATTGGACCCAAGTGCCTGCACCCCTGGGGACATTTATTCCTCCAGTGATTGCCAGGATAGGCCCTTGGTGGTGGTCACTTGGCCTGTGGGCATTCCCACAGGTCCTGGCCCCCTTTTTCCCAATGGACATAAGTCCTTTTTGTGTCTTGGGGTCCATTCCGTTTCTCTCTTTTATCATCCTGGAAGCTTACTCTTTTCAGGGCTATAGCCAGTGTCTCAGCTTTTTTCATTCTCTAAGTTCTCTTTCTTTCCTCTCCTTCAGATCATTGTTATAAAAGACAGAGGTTGCAAGCTGGGGGAATGTTATCTAAAGACTGATCAGGGCCATATACCAATTATTGCAACTTCCTCAAAATATTTGGGGCCATCTGAGTGATAAATTTGCCCTTTGAATTTATATGGCCCTCTACAGACTCAGGGTTCATGATGTGTTTTCTCAATGCCTCCCTGAGTTTCTCCAGAAAAATGGTAGGGTTTTCTGAGTCTATATAAGTATTATTTAACATACAACCTTATATCTCAAACATAAATCAAACATAAGCTAAGAGGCCTCCTTTTTTGGAAAGGGTAGCAAAATGTTTTTATGTTTTACGTTGCTAATTTTTAAATAAGTTGGGCTCTCCTTAATACTTTCCAAAAATACAGTTAAATTTTATCCTGGTGCAAAGAGGTTATTCTTATCCAACTATAAAATATTAAATGACATAAATAAATTCCCAGTTAAACTTGCTGTTTCCATATAAACCTGAAGGAGATCATTGTTACAAATAACTTTATTTTGGAAACATCAGCTTGGTAAAATGCATCTGTCCTAAGTTTTACACCTTAAAAGTTTTATATACTTGGAGGCATGAATAATCTAATACACAACAAAAGCCAGTATTAATTACACAGATGTCCTTATATTAACTAAATTTAAACTGAAGAAAAATACAGAATCCATAGTATATTGTAAATTTTCTGAATTTGGGATAGTGTTGACGATCAAAGATAGACAGTGTCTGTTGTATAACAATGAAAAATTTCTGTGGTTAAGGTAAACAGATTTAACCTAGATTT
>PVKS010027870.1:0-27051 GCA_004027875.1 Aplodontia rufa
GAGGGGGTCCAGGGGCAGGGAAGAGTGCAAGGAGGGGGAGCAGGAGGGAGGGAAGAGAGGGAAGCAGGAGGAGGAGGAGAGGGGGAGGAAGAGAAGAAGGAGAAACATGGGGGGGACATCATGGATTTCAAAAGAGCAACGGTGACCAGAGTGACAAATCTGGTCACTAAGGGCTGGAGGTGCAGCTCGGGAGCAGAGCACAGGCTTAGCATGCATGAGGCCCTGGGCTCCAGTCAGCAGCAGCAACAAGCACCACCTTCGTGAAGGGATCAAGGTTAACGTGGTGGAGGGCCAAGGGACAAATGAACACTGCGTGCTGACAGCAAGCAAGGAGAGCACCGCAGCTAACCTGGGTCTCACCAGCAGCAAACGCCGGACAAACACAACAGAAAACTATTCTAGGAAGCAATGGCCTGGCTCATGATCTTGGGAAGAGCCAGGGTCTCAGAAGCTAAGGAGCTGTCTCATACGGGAGGACAGAGACGGGACACCTTGCGGAGGGCACGATCCTAGGCTGGTGCCTGCCTCACGTGATATTATTGGGATAAAATCTGAAGGGGGTCTCTGGGGGAGGGGTAAATGGAACATCTTCTTCCTCTCTTATTATCCTAAGTTTGAAATCTGTGCAAAATAAAACATGAAGGCCAGGAGCAGTGGCATACACCTATAATCCCAGCAACTCAGGAGGCTGAGGCAGGAGGATCGCAAGTTCAAGGTCAGCCTCAGTGATGTAGGGAAATCCTATCTCAAAATTAAAAATAAAATGGGCTGGAGGGATAGCTCGGTGGAATTGCATTCCTGGGTTCAATCCTGGTACCAGAAAATAGACAAACGAAAGTATTAAGAATGATCTCAGCACCTGGGCACACAGCTTTGTGCTACAAGAGGCAAAGCCAATAAATGTGACAAAAGCTAGAACATCCTTCAGGGTGGGAGGGGCGGCTGAAGCCTTCTGGCGGGTGGGAGAATTCTAGAACCTGAGCTGGGTGGTGCTTACAAGGCACTAACCTATGTAAAAATCCATGTGTGATATACTTAAGATCAGTGCCCTTTACCATCTGTATGTTATACTTGAATTACAAAGCAGAACAAAACCCCTCCGTTCAAGCTACACCAAACCAGTGCCACAAAGAACCTTCAGGCGCTCAACGGATGACCTACTTAAACTAGCTTTGCTGAAAAGAAATCCATTGCTGTAAATAAGGAGCCTCTGTGAAATATCATTTCCATAACGTTTTCTGGCATTTCGTTATTAACGATGCTAAAGATGGAAGTATTTTGGCTCGGCTGCTTATAAAATTAATTGAAGCAGAAGTGTTTCCTGGGGAGAGGTAGCCCAGCCACTCTCCCCGCGGGGGTCTAATAGGATTGGCCACAGTGAATACCAAGCCAGTGCAGGACTTCAGAAATGAAGTCACATTAGTGGAGAACAGACAGCAGTCAGCAGGAGAAACCAACACCTGAAAGCCCTGTCTTCAGGGGAACTGGACCTTCAGAGGGACGCTAGGCATCTCTCGCTGTAATTTTCCTGTGCTTGGGGTTTTGTGTGCACCGGGAGAGCAGAGGGTTTTTTGTATTTTTGGTTTGCTTGTTTGAGTTGTTTTGTTTTTATCTGCTGTTTCACGCAGTGGTGTTTCATTTTATTATATTTATTTGGGCCAGTACAGTAGACTTTTCTTATCCAGGGTTTCACTTTCTGTGGTTTTAGTTACTTGAATATTGAATGGAACATTCCAGAAATAATTCAGGAGTTTAAAATTGAATATTGTTTGATTCGGGCAGTGTGATGGAATCAGAAGCCATCCCATTCTGTCCTGCCCAAAAGATGACTCGGCCCTTTGTCCAGAGTATCCACGATGTTTATCCTGCTTGTCCAACAACCTGGAGTCACCTAGGTTATCAGATTGACAGTCACGATACCACGGTGCTTGTGTTCAAGGAACACATTTTTTTTTCCTTTAGTACTTTATTTTTTAACACATATTTTTATTAGTGCATTATAGTTTCACATAATGTTGGGATTCGTTGTCACATATTCCTAGATGCACACAATTCAGCAATACAATTTGGTCAATACCCCCCCACACACACATCCCTCTACCTCCCTCCTCTCGTCCCCTGATCCCCTGCCTTTCTTCTGGGTAGCAGGGGAGTTTTTAAGGTTGGGAGAAACACTAAAAGCAGAGGTACCATAACAAACAGCGGAAATCGGGCCTTGGATCACGGAGAGCCAAGTGTGGATCCCAACTGTCTTCCTGCTGGCTGAGAAGTTGGAACCAGGTTACTGCATCTCCCTGCACCATAATTTGCTCATCTGTAAAATACAGTTGTCCCTAACCCAGATGGCACTGGGAAGGCTTGAGGACATGATGTCATCTGGGCTACAGTGCCCAGCACACAGCAGGCTGTTTTTCTTGTCACTCCCCCATTTCAGGCAGCAGTGCCTGATAAGCACGGTCCCCCTTCCTACTGTTCACTAGGAAGACTTCCTGGGCCTGACGCCCCTGGAGCTGCGCCTCCCTCTGCTCACTAGGAAGACTTCCTGGGCCTGACGCTCCTGGAGATGCACCTCTCTCTGCTCACTAGGAAGACTTCCTCGGAGCTGCACCTCCCCGAAAGGTGCTGCCAACAGCAGAGGATGCATTAACACAAGGCCCCACAGCCCGCTGCAGGTCCTCAAAGACAAAGATGAAGCAGCAAGTTCCAGGCAGGGCTCAGGAGCACTCTGCCTTCAATTTCCCTGGGACCACATGGGGCCATGCACTTAGCAGAAGTGACGGAATAAAGGCAATTTGGCCCTCAAGTACCTTCTCTGGGCCCAAATGGAGCAGAGAGCAGGCTTCTAGCCTCATTTTCCCAACTGAAGGGCCCTGAGCTCTGGCAGCCATTAAAATAAGTGCCAAGCCACATGCTCCAAGTCCTGTTGACACCCAGAGTGTTCTCAGTTACTCGTGTGAAAAAAGGGGGTGACGAAGGCTGGGACTGGGGAGAGGGCTGCTTCGGCTCAGGGTACCAATGCATCGTCTGTAGACAGACAGCACCCCTGCAGCTTCAGCTCTGGAAACAATTTACACGTCCGCCAAGGAGGGGGTTATAGAGCCTCCTCTTCTAGGAAGGCAAGTGCTAGGCTTAGAAGGAAGAGGAGGGTCTACCAGTAGGTGACCCACAGGGCTCCTTCAAATCTGCAGCCAGACTCAGGATGCCTCTCAGCCAAATGAACGTACCCAGGAAACACCAGGTCCCCCAACAGGGCTTTGTGTGACTGTGGCACCAGGTGGCTTCTGTAGTAGCAGGTGATCACAGTGGCAGTCAGGACAGTTGCCATGATGGACACACTGTTGCCCTCGCCTCCCACGGAGCCTCCTCCGCTCCTCCAGTAGGTCAATCTGGGAACAGGCAGCCAGGCACTTCCAGGAGCTCTCCCCCCACTGCTGTCAGCCCCTTCTCCACACACCTGCTCTCCTGCGGCCTTGTTTTTGGGAATGGATGCCCAGGGTGCCAGCGCTGTGGAGTGTCACAAGGCCCCACAAGTGACTGGCAACTGAGAAAATGTGGGCCCGGAGGGAAGGAAAGGGACAATGCCAGGAGGAGGGAGGGTAGCACACCCACTTTTGAGTCCTTTTTATCACCTCCACCAATCCACGGAGTCACTTTGGTCCACTCTATGCATGAAGGACAGATACCTGAACTCACCTGGACATCAACAAACACCTAAAATCTGTGAACTCCTAAAGCTGTCTATCTCGGGTGGTCTTTAAAGCATCCTAAGGCATTGCTGCACTACCCCACAGCCATGGCTCAGCAAGAGGCACGCAGGGACTGAGGACGCAAGCCAGCTGAGGCACAGCCGCCCCACAGAGCCCCGTGAAGCTCAAGCTCATCCAGGACAGGACCTGACCCACCAAGCGTGTGCATGTGGGTGGCTGTGCCCCAGAGCTGCTGAACATCTTCAAGGACACCAGACCCTCGAATTTATCAAGAAAAGGGTAGGGACATGCACCCGCACCAACAAGCAGTGAGAACTGCTGAGCACCATCCTGGCTGCCATGAGGAGAGCAGTCCCAAGGAGGACTGAGTCCTCTTCACACTAAAACCTGCACAGAAACTTCCAACTAACAAAGAATTCTAACAAACGGGAGAGACGCAAAAAGACTGGGCCCAGCAAACACTCGCCTTCAGATTTTCAATGAGAATAAGGATGGGTTCCAGAGACCACCGGGCAGAGACTTTGCGCACAGCAAGGGCACCACGTGGACCCACTCCAGTCCACAGGGAACCTGGGTACAATCAGAAAATGGCACCACTTCCTCAAGACATCTGACTTCCTTTAGTTAGAGAAGTGCTGCAACATACCCATCAAGTTAGCTCAAGCCATTTTACCCTTGCCTGCCAGAAAACCGTCATCACAAAAGTACAACCCTGATGCCTATGATATAAATGGCACTCAGTCTGATGTGGTCTCTTGTGCAGTGCGCAACCTGAACAACTGTATGCAGCAGCCCTGAGTCACCACATAAGGCTAATATGGTTTCTTTTAAGAAAAAGTCAAAACAGAGTAACTGCATTTCTGCCTTGATCAGGGAAGAATGACAGACCTAGGACACATGGACCTCAGAAATGTCTCTCACAAGGCTACTCCAGAAATCTTCCACAGACAAAATAAAGATCTAGGAACTGGATATTGACATAATCAGAGGATTAAAAACTGGGAAAATAACCTTACAAAAAGACTTTTTTTGTGGAATGAATTGAAAATCCAAAGAAAGGATTGAACAATGGTAAATCTTTGGCTTAAGTCTTTGGTCCCGTCCATTTTACCACTCCTTCATTTATCCACACGACAGTTATCAACATTTGTGTGTGTACAGAATCCTGTGGAAGGGACAGACAATAAGGGAAACACGTGAATACAGACTGAGGATCCTTTATCCAAAATGTGTGGAACCAAAGTTTCCGATTTTCCCAGTTTTGGGATATCTGCATGTACATACTTAGGATAGGCCAAGTCTAGACACAAGTTCATTTGTGGCTTATATACACCTCATACTCGGTGCTTTTGAATGAAACCCATCGCACGAGGCCAGGTGTGGAAGCTGCCACCTGTGTGACATCTCCTGAGCACTGAAAGGCTTCTGCTTTTACGTCATTTGAGATTTGGGCTCAGGGACACTCGACCTGCATATTCAATAGAACATTCTTATTACACTTTACCACTGAGTTGGATAATTATATAGAAGGTTTGCTTACCAATTCCACATAAGGCACAAATCAGAAAGAATTAGACGATGCAAGAGATGACTAAAATTCATAATTAAAGGAAAAAAAGATTCCGGCAAGCTGGAGTGGCAGCCCTATTTTAACTGGATCAAAAATTTTCCGCACAGCTCAATATGAGAGTGCCTGCTTATCATGTGTGATATGCTGGGTTCCAGCTCCAGCACCTGGAGGGGTGGTAAATATAGGGCATCAAATCCAAGTTCAAGGACTGGAGTGGTAGCTCAGCTGTAGAGCGCTTGCCTGGCATGCTTGAGGACCTGGGTTCGAACCCCAGCTCCACATACACAATTAAGTGGAGGAAAAACAAAACCAAATGAAGAAAATAAAAACTCTCTCTCTAAGAAAAAGCAAAAATATCCAAGTTCAAGTAAACAAGTGGACAATACAATCTGCTACAGTAGAGGCAGAATGGTAGACTGAGAAGGGAACAGGCCAGAGGTCGCAGATCTGAGTTAGAACCCTACCTCTGCAACTTTCTAGCTATTAACTTCTCAGTCATTTAACCTCTCAGACGAGTCTCTGATGTCTTTCTCCTCATCTGTACACGGGGAATGCCACCCAACGCAGAATTACTGTGAGAATTCAATTAGGAGCCGTGTGTCCTCAGCATGTAAGAGGTGACCAAACGTCAAAGCTCAGGTCATAAAAACCTGCATCAAAGACACTGGGGTTGCCATTCAGCTATTCCTCTAATGAACACTTATATTATCTAACGGTCCCTGGGCTACAGTTCAGAAGTCCATGGCAGAAAAGCTACGGCCTTTACCTTACAGACAGCAGAACAACGTGGGAGACAGGTATGGTACAGTGTGGTGTCTGTGCAGGGCCCTGCATGGGTAGGCAGAAGGACATCCACAGCAGAACCAGCAGGCAAGGCGGCTTCCCACACTGCAGCCAAGGCCTACAGCCTAGCAGTGGACCCTCAACGGGTCCTACTGGCACATTTGGTGGGAGACTCTTCTGTTTCCAGCCTGCATGCTGCGAATTGTTGAGCAGGGCTGGTTCCCTCTCAAATAAACACAGTGACGCCTTCTGGTTACTGTCACCAAACAAAGCAAAATAAAACAATTTCTAAGTGCCTCCTGGACGGTTGGGAGAGGGGCTGGATGGCAGCAGCTGCTTAGCAGCTCCAGGCAAGGACAGTCGATGAGGAAGGCCACAGGTGGAAGGAAGGAAGCTCTCAGCTCCGATCTTCACTTCCAGAAACATCCCATGGCCTCTGCAAGCGAGCAAATGCTCTTGTCCACCTCCTCATGCCCATCACCTGGCCTGTCTCTTTTCTCCCTTCCAACCTCAGCTCAACCCTGCCTCTGCCCTCAGCCTTTCCTGAACCCCCTCAACTCCTACAGGCCCATCCTGCATTTCACCCTGCAAGAGCACGCTGCACTTCACCTTCACGGCCCTCTGCAATTATTGCACATATGTTTCAATGTCAGTCTTCCCGAGCAGTCAAAATCTACAAGAAAGCGACTACGTCAGGTTTTCATTTTCCCCCATTCCCAGCACCTGACTCAGTTCTAGCACCTCGTAGGGACCCAGCAAATATGTGCTGATGGCCAAGCCAAGAAGGAAGGGAATCGTGCGGTATGTCTGAGAAAACATGAATGAGTCCGGTATGGTACGTGTGGCCAAGCAGCTGGAGACCACACCATAAAAGGCAAAAGCCACATCCAGACGGGGCTTACAAGAAAAGCGTGGGATCTCTGTGTCAGCAGAAACGTGCATTTCAGGATACTGGGCCTGATGTGCAGCACCCAGCTGGGAGGCAGGGCAGAAAAGGAGGAGAAAAGGTGGCAGGAGGCTGGAGGGAGGTGGAGTGGGCAGAACTCCTGGGCTGGGAGGGAGGAGGAATGGCACAAGAGGAGGAGCCCGAGCTGGTGCCCAGGGTGCTATGCTGGAGACCAAATGGAAGGAGCAGGATGGGCAGGATTAGGATGAGAGAGTGGCGGGGTGGAGGGAAGATGGTGAGCAGGAGAAACGGAGCTCAGGGTACAGAGCAGCGCTCGTGGGCACATAAAAGAGCACTGAAGTGGTGGATGAGAGCCCAGTAGTGGGTAGAGCCTTTGAGGAGAATGGCACTGAAGGGGCAAAAGGAGGGAAAGATCCCACAATCAAAAGGGAGACGATAAAACTGGGCCTGGGTTTCATATGCCAAGGGCAGCAGCAGCGACCACATGTGCCAAGAGGAGAAAAGAAAGAAAGAAAGCGCTCAGGAGTTCCGGTGACTCTGGGCAGGACAGTTTTGGTGCAGCAGGGGGGTGGAAGCAGGATCTCAGCAAATGATGATTTGAGGAAGCAGATGTGGCAATTCTTTGAGGAAGCAGATGTGGCAATTCCAGGCCACTCTTCCAAGAAGCGTGGCTGGTAAGATGGGCAGGTGTTAAGGGGAGGGAGTGCGACTTCTTTCCAAGTTAGAGAGGCTACTTAAATGAGAAGGGTTGGGCTGGAGCGGTGGCTCAAGGGTTACGGCGCTTGCCTAGCATGTGCAAGGACGTGAGTTCAGGCCTTAGCACCATGTACACAATGAAGTCTAGGAGCCAAGAAAGCCACATGGAAAACTAAATTAAAAACTGATTCTCCTTCTCTATCTCTCTCACTGTCCCTCTTTCTGAATGAACAAATGAACGAATGAAAAGGGTTGGTAAACAGGAAAGAATATTCACAAATGATGGAACGGGGTACCTGAGGCAAAGGAAATGGGGTGGCAAGCGCAAGGAGAAGACTGGCCCCAGAACACTCTTTCGTTCACTGATGTGATTAAAGGCTGGAGAAAAGCTGGAAAGGACACATGAGGAAGTGAAAGAGCCCTGACTGAGGCTATAACTTAAAAAAAAAAAAAGAGAGAGACGGAGATAGAGAGCAAGAATTTTATTTTTTTCATCTGGCCTTTGTTTTCTTCTTCTTCTTCTTAGTTTTCCATCTGGCTTTTGTTTCTCTGACACTTAGCTGTGTACATGATGCGTGCTGGGGTTTGAACCCGGGTCCTTGTGCATGCCAGGCATGCGCTCCAACAGCTGAGCCACCCCTCCAGCCCCTGAGGGCTACGACATAGGGAAGCAAAAGGTGAGGCAGAGGGTGGAGGAGAGGAACGAGGCTGGAGAAGACGCCCTGGGAGACGGGCAGAGATCCATGGGGAGCACCGAGGGCCAGGCTGGCCTGTTTGGGGACACAACATTGCGTCAGCATCCAGAGCCTGTGTCTACAATGCTGGCGGGACCTTGGGTTTCCCTCAGAAAAGTGCGGGCCTGCCCTGCCTGGAGGCCTCCTTGGGACGACTTAACAAGCTGGCAGACAGAAGGGAGTTGCAAGGCGTAACCCAGAATAGAGTATGAGAAAAATCCCAAAGAGCTGGGCCAAGATCCAGCAAGCAGGTGCTACCCTGTCAGCCGCTGGCAGAGAAATACGTAGTGCTTGCTTTTTCTCCCTTGGTCACACAATCAGGCCCTCACGACCCTGGACAAAGGTGAGACCATCAGGTGAGAGAGAAAGGGGAAAGTCATTACTGGGCTTCACGTCTGTGGGTGAAGGTGGGTGAGAGACCAAGTGACCTTCAGACAGAATATGAGGACAGGGTAACCACAGGCCACCAACCAGAGAAGATTGCCACTGCTTATTTCCACACAGCACGCACCTCCCAAGACCTTGATTCAGGTCTCCCTCCTGTCCAAGAGCTGTCCAGTCAGCCAGCAAGTCCAGCAAATTCCACCTCCGTTATTCTCACATCCCCTCCATCTCCACAGCTGCTGCCTTTGCCCAGGGCTTCATCCTCAGTCACCTGGGTCAAGGCACCCTTCTGACTGGTCCCCTACTGGTCCTGTCCCATGTGGTGCCACCTGAGTAATTTGAAATCAATGAGAGCCTCTGACACCCTGCTTTTGTCTTCAGTGCCCTGATCTCTACTCCCACACTGTAAAACTGAAGTCGAAACTCCTTAGCCTGACAATATTAACTCTACTGTCCACTGAATGTTCATCATCTTCCAGAACTAAGTGGGTAACACATCGTCTCCTTTAATTTATACTTTTTATATTTCTTACCACCAACTCCCCCGCCCCTTTTCTCCCCAGCGGTGCTGGAGAGCGAACTAAGAGCTTCATGCATGCTAGGCAAGTGCTCTCCTACTGAGCAACAGCCGCAGCCTGATTTTCCCTTTTTCACAGACGAGGAAACTAAAACCTACAAAGGTCACAAAACTGGTTCAATGGCAAAGCTAGCACTGGGACAGGGCATCTGATTCCAAAGCCAGCACTATTAACATGCTATTGCCCACAAGGCCCTCCTGATGTGGCTCCCACCTCTCTTTGCAGGCACCTCTCCTCCTACAAGTCTACACTGCCACTCTGATGAACCACTCGCAGACCTCGAACTGTCACCTACAGCCCTTGGGGCATGCACTCGGGCCCCTTTTCATCGGGCACAGTCTGCTCATTCTTTAGAACTTAAGAAGCAACTCCTCACAGCAGCTTTTTAATGCCTTGGCCTGACTTACGAACACCCCAAATCCTCTTAACAAGCTTCATGCTATAGCTTTTAAAAAGCAAAGTCCTTGAAGACAAGAATGCACATCATACTCTTTTTTTTTTCTTTTTTTAAATTCTGAGCTTATGGTCAACAACAGGCACACAGCAGATGCTCAGTAAACATCCATGTTTGTTCTCTATAATGAGAAGCTGGCTGAGAACAGCTTCACATGGTTGTGGATGAATCACAGAGCCCAGTACTCGGTTCCTAAAAGGGTTTCAAAATCATCTCACAGGAAGGCACGCAGGAAGTGGCCAAGAAAAGCAAAAGGAGGAGGAGAGACTTTCTCGGCAGCAAGGACGACGGGAGCTACGGGCAAGACTGGAGTGCAGAGTTGGCAAATGAGGGGACAAAACAGCAAGATGCGCTTGCACAAGACTGTTTTTTTCATCATTCGGTGTTAGCGCAAGTGTCACCTCCTCAGAGAACTCACACTTATGCAGCTAGCTTTTTAAAACACTCCCTCAAGGGCACACTGGAGTGCGAGCTCCTGGCGGTGAGCGAGGTTCGTGGTTCCTCCTCCTACACACAGTCTGCGAATCGAGATGTGGCACCCGTCCCTACAAGCTAAGCCTTCCATCCCCAGTGACCCCCGAGTCTTCCTTGATGTGGACACGGGAGAAGAGCGCGTTGGTCGAACTGTCTTAGAATGGCAGATATTGTACCCAAAACTGCAGAAAATGTCCGTGCATTGTGTACAGAAGAAAAAGGCATTGGACCCACAAGTGGGAAACCTCTGTATTTCAAAGGATGTCCGTTTCATCAAATTATTAAGAAATTTATGATTCAAGGTGGAGACTTCTTAAATCAGAATGGGACAGGTGGAGAAAGTACTTATGGTGAAAATTTTGAAGACGAAAATTTCTACTAGAAGCATGATGGGGAGGGTTTCCCGAGCATGGCAAATGCTGGCCACAATACAAGGTGCTCAGTTCTTTATCACAACAGCTCCAACTCCTCATCTGGATAAGAAACGTGATGTTCAGCCAAGTATTTAAAGGAATAGGTGTGGCAAGGGTACTACAAAATGTGGATGTGAAAGTTGAAAAACCCACCAAATTGTGCATTATTGCAGAATGCAGAGAGTTGAAAGAAGGGGAGGATTGGGGAAAATTCCCAAAAGATGGCTCTGGTGATAGCCATCCAGATTTCCCTGAGGATGCAGAAATAGACTTAAAAGATGCAGCTAAAAATTTTATTAATAACAGAAGACTTAAAAAATACTGGAAATACATTTTTCAAATCCCAGACCTGGGAGATGGCCATTTAAAAATATGCATAGGTTTTAAGATATATGGATAGTTCAAAGGCTGTTACTGAGAACACAGATAGACCCAGGCTGCAATCTGGGTCTATACTGATATAGGTTTTCTCTTAATAAAAAGTGTTAGAAAAAAAAAACTCCCTCAAGAAAAATTAAAAAATAAAACTAAAATATCTCCCTTTGTGTCCCCTAAGTTGCTCTCCACCGCGGTACCGTTTTCTTCTTTGTAGCACCAATTAGGATCTGAAAAACCTACCACTCCCTAAAAGTATACCGACAAGCACTACCATTACCACCAAAAAACAGACATCCTGAACTAGAATTTTTTTTGTCTTTAATGTATATAATGTCTGGTACATAATAAGCACTGAAATATTTGTTTTATTCAATCAACGAAAATTTACTGAGCATATATACACTGTGCCAAGTATTGCTATCAATGCTGGGGATACAACAAATAACACAAAATTCTCTGTCACTGTGGCGCTTACTGTGGGTAGATAAATTAAATATGCTCAGCCTAGGAAAGGGGCAAGGAAGATAAAGTCACAGCTTCCAAAGACATGTACAGTCCTTAAATGGGAGGGTGACCCCAGGAATCTAAAGGAGGGACAATGAAATGAAGATTACTAGGTAACTTCTTTTCACTCAGATTACGACGTTTTTTAAAAGTCATAAGAAAGACCAAACAGAACCACCAGAAGTACTAAGCTTTTTGTCACTGAAGAAACTGACTAGAGGGTAAGGGTGTCACAGGGGAAAAATCCAAGTAGCCAATGGGAAAGGCAGCCTGGAACACAGACGCCCCAAGCTGCAGCCACAGTTGCACGTGGGTACAGGATGTAGTTTTTTAAAACACTGAATTGGGGACTGGAGCAGAAGTTCGCTCAGCGGTTACTGTGCTTAAGCGCAAGGATGTGAGTTCAAATTCCAGGACCACGTACATAACTACGCGTCAGAGCAAAGAAAACCACATGAAAAACAATAAAATTGAATCTCTCTGTCCCTCTCTCCCTCCCCCAGCAAAAAAACTGGAATCAGTTCCCCAAACGTTTTGAAAAGTGTTATCAGTGGGGGGCTGGAGCGGTGGCTCAGCGGTTTCGGTGCTTGCTTGGCAAGCACGAGGACCCGGGTTCAAACCCCAGCACCACATACACAACTAAGTGTTGGAGCAACGAAGGCCATGTGAACAACTAAATAAAGTTGTTTCTCTCTTTCTCTGTCTCTCTCACTGTCCCCCTCTCTTTATTTAAAAAAAAAAAAGTGTTATCAGTGGCCAGTGTTTAAAAATAAGATTTTACACCTATGCGCCCTGGACTTGGTTCATTTCTCCATCACCATAGGTTAGTAATGTGCTTGTAAAATTCAATTCAATACAAATAAAAGTTTCACTTTGTTTTTGACAAAGAAATTTTCTCACACCTACATTCGCCTTACCTGACTGATTCCTCTTAGTTTATTTTAGTTATTTTATTCTTAGTTTGTAACCTGGGGCCCCAACCAGGAACCTTAGCTTAGAAAAGCCTTTTGGAGGGGGCCGGTGGCGCTGAGAGGTAGAACACTTGCTAGCAAGTGCAAGGCCTGGGGTTCCACGCCCAGAGCGGGAAAAATAAAGGTGGAGGGGAGGAAAAAACCAAACCCTCCGAGTAGACTGGGCTTAACCTCCTCATTCAACCAGGACACGCGGGGAGAAGAGTGCAGTCCCAGGGCAAAGCCAGGACGCGCACCACCTCCCGCGTTCCAACACCGGATTCGGAGCCCTCCCTGCCCGAGGACTGCAGGTGACGGACTCGGGAAATTAGCTCGAGATTCCCCGGCGCAAGACCCCGGACTGAACCAGTGAGAGGGGACGCGGCCGCAGAGCGCGGGCGGCAGACGGGACGAGGAACGCCCCGGAGGAGGGCGGACCGCCCCGAGGCGGGCGGAGGAGGATTCTGAGGCCCGCCGTGGCCCTGGCACTCGCTGACGAGCTCGCCCCTTCTCTCCAAGCCTCCGAAACCGACCCCGCAGGAGCCCACTCCTCCCTCAGCCGCCGCGGCTCACTTACCGCCACTCAACTTCCGGCAACCACTGCGTCGTCTGCAGCGCGCGCGGGCCGATGACGCAACGAGGCCCCGCCCCCAGCTGCCCAAGCCGGAGAGTGGCGCGCGTGCGCAGAGGAGGCCGCACGGCTCCAGGAAATGCGCCCCTAGCACCTGCTCAGAGAGGAGGAGCTTGAGTGGCGGGGAAGGCGGGGCGTCGGGGTGTGGGCGGGGCCCCGGGCTGAGACTGACGCTGGGCTGTGGGAATGCGTGGACGCCCGTCAGACTTTTACAAAAATAAAGAAAAGAAATAAAAGTCCTCCGCGATATTCTGATTTCAGAGGAGGACAGAAATTATCATCATTGGCATTTTCTGAGATAGGAGGCAAAAGTATAGTACAGGGACTATTCCAGAGGCAGGTGTGGAGCCAAAAGAAGTGAGGATTTTATTTATTTTACTTTTTATTCTTTTCATTATTCAGAAAAACCTTTAGTCTGTTGTTGCCTATTTCTTCCAGAATTTTGAAAGTACAAAACACAATAGGGGAATAGCCACAATTTTAAAAAAAGTTGAAAGTGAATTATTACCTTTCGGCTACTATTTTTTTTAAGAGGGAGAGAATGTGGCGTTTTTTGCTTACACCTGTCACGTGAAGTTTGCAATTAAACATTTAAAAACAAATGCGACCTCTGAATACCGAGTCCTGTCAAGTTCTGAAGGGATCTTGCACAAGCGGGACCATGAAACTGGTCAGGGGGGCGGTCTGGTTCCAGGGGCCTTTCCTATCTCCAGTCACCCGCGTCCAGGACACTGCTTTGTCTTCTTCATCCTGATTCAGTTTCAGGGGTGCATCATTTCTTCAAGAATACTCAGTATTTCATTTGTGGGTGGCGTCTCCACGAGTAGGGCAGGAGGAAGGGAGGAGGGGAATAGGTTGATCCCCTGTACCAAGGTGTAGTCAGCAGCAAGACGCTGTGCTGGGCTGTTGCACAGGAGGGTGACTACAGATAATAATAACCCACTGGACATTTTAAAAAGCTAGGAGAAAGGATTTCTATACTTCCTACCATCAAAAAATGACAAACATTTGAGATGATAGGCAAATTTAACCTGAGTTTAAGCATTATATGATATATGTGTATCAAAATAATGCATGGTTCCCCATATACAATTTTAATGTTTTTATTAAGAAATTTGGAGCTGGGATGTAGCTCAGTGGCAAAGCACTTGCACAGCATTCGCAACGTCCTGGGTTCGACCCCTAGTTCCAAAAAAACAAATAATAAACCCCAGCCAAAAAAAAAAAGTAAAAAAAAAATTGGTTATGATGCAATTAAAAATGCATCCAACGAAACAATATGATAGGTATATATTCTTAAAATTAGATTTACCCCCTAGAGCCCACCATGCTCTCCCACCCTTACCCTACCCCCTGCTCCTTCGCGATGCATCTCTATGAATGACCTAGGTTGTGTGTCACTACATCTTTGCTGGGTCTAATCCATGAGAGTTGACCTCCTTTCACACAGGCCATGGTCTAGCTCCAGCCTCCACAGATGAGTGAATACATTCAACCCTTGGTTCTCTGGGTTATGCTGATTTCACTCAGCATAATTTCTTCCATAGCCATCCATTTACCTTCAAAGGCTGCAATATCATTGTTTCTAATTGCTGTGTAAAACTCCATGGTATAAATGTACCACAGCTTTTGGATCCACTCATCCAGTGAGGAGTATCTGGTTGGTTCCATAATTTAACTATTGTAAATTGAGCTGCTATGGGATAGATTTTGCTGTAATGTGCTGATTCTAAATCCCCTGGAGAATACCCAGGAGTGGAATAGCAGGATCGTATGGTGGGCTCATCCCTAGTTTTTTGAGGACTCTCCACACTGCTTTCCAGAGGGGATGTACCAGTCTGCAGCTCCACCAACAGTGTGCTAGTGTGCCTGTCTCTCCACAGCCCCTCCAGCATTATTGTTTATTTTCTTCATTTTTGCCTATTTGAATACTGGCATGAGGTGAAATCTTAATGTAATTCTCATTTGCATTTCTCTGATTACTAGTGATTTGGAGCACTTACTCATGCATTCGTTGGCTTGATCAATGTCCTCTGTTGAGAAGTTTCTATCACATTTATTGATGGAGTTTTTAGTGTTTTTGAGGTTGAGATTTTTGAGGCTACTTTATTTTTTTAAAGAGAGAATCAACTTTATTATTTTTTTCATCTGGCCTTTGTTTCTATAACACTTATTTGTGCGTGTGGTGTTGGGGTTTGAACTGGAGTTCTTGCTCATGCCAGGCAAGTGCTCCAGCTGCTGAGCCACTGCTCCAGCCCCAGAAAAGGCCAATGGAGGTTGACAATAACCAACCTGCTCCTTTGGAAAGTAGTTATTGTCATAGCACACTGCTGTCAGTGGGATAAAGTTGTTCCTTCTAAAGTATCTGTTGAGTATATATTGTGTGTGAAGTGCAGGACAAGTGTTCAAGATTCGACTGCGAATACGATGCATTTCCCAATCTGGCCTATGTGGCCTTTCACAAAGTGACTCTGATGTAGCTTTATGTACTTACAATAAAGAGAACAATGACTCCTATTTATCATCTATCATGTGTTCAGGGTTTTACATCTCTGATTCTCCAAGGCGGATGCTTTTTTTGTTTTGTTTTTTGTTGTTAAAGAGAGAGAGAGGGACAGTGAGAGAGAGAGAGAATCAATTTTAGTTTTTCATTTCACTTTCATTGCTCAGACACTTCGTGGCGTATGTGGTGCTGGGGTTTAAACCCAGGTCCTTGCCTATGCCAGGCAAACGCCCTAACCACTTAACCACCACTCCAGCCCCTGACGATTTGTTTTATCCCCATTTTACAAATGAAAGAACAGAGGCTAGGAAAATTAATCAGCTTGCCAAAAGTTAAAGGGCTTTGGGGAGCGGGGTAAAGGGGATATATGCTGTGTGCACGTATGGAAGTCTAACAACAAACCCCTTCAATATGTAAAACTGTAATGAAAAATAAAATCTAGTTGAAATAAATAAATACAATAAAGGGCTTTGGGACCAGGATCATAATTAGTCTTGATAGAGCTGGGCCTGGTGCCACATGCCTGTAATTCCAGTTACTCTGGAGGCTGAGGGAGGAGGGCAACTTGAGCCCAGGAGTTTGAAGTCATCTTGAGCAACACACACACACACACACACACACACACACAATCAGGAGGAATGTCACCTCCTATTGATAGGAAACACATAAAGGTGAACAGTGGGAACAAGAGGTTAAGGGAATGATTCTATATATGGGACCCACTCTGCTGACTCCACATGCTTCTCTTTAAAAAAAATTTTTTTTTTACCTGCAGCTCTGATTGGCTTAAGTTGACAATATATGTTACAGTCCTCAGCCAACTACCTGTTATCTGCAGGAGAAATGCAGACTGTAAATCCCAGTAACAATACAAGTTAAGGGGCTGGAGCGGTGGCTCAGTGGTTACGGCGCTTGCCTGGCATGCGCGAGTACATGGGTTCAAACCCCAGCACCCATGTACACAACTAAGTGTCAGAGCAACGAAAGTCATGTGAGAAACTCAATAAAATTTGATTCTCTCTGTCTCTGTCTCTCTCTCATTGTCCTTCTATCTTTAAAAAAAAAGGAATACATGTTAGCCCGAAGTGGAGGCTGTAGTGTAGGGAGGGAATTTTGTGACGTTTACACAGACCAGATCCCAGAACACAGGGAGATAAGGACAATTTCCCCCGACCTTAAAATCTGTCAGAAAAGGTTCCAATTAGAACCAGTCATCACAGGCCAAAGTGACCTAGACTTGTCATGCGAAGTGCAGACTTGAAAATCTAATGTCATCCAGCTGTCAGTCAAAATCAACTGAGCCAGACTCTCTGGAGACTTCCCTGGAACCCCCCAATAAAACTGGAGGGCAAGAGGGAAACGCTGTCCTCCTCTGTAAGAGGGCTCACTTTGTCCCTTGAGAGTGTCCCCTTTTCCTTCTTCCTATCCCTTCTCATGAGCTCATGCCTAGTACACTGAGCAGCGGGCCAGACATCTTGCTGGTGTGATTGCGAGAATCAGGGTGAAGAGGTCACTGACCGCCCCAGCTTTGTGGCCGGCTGTCTCTGTAACCCTATGAGAAAATATGTCTGATGCCTCGCTCTAGGTTTTGCTGAACAGAGCATACATGAGCCGGGGCTGAACTTAGTTCTTTGTGAGTTTGATTCCCTTCTGGGCTTTGTGCTCTTCGGGATAAGCACATTTTGGAGTTTCTGCCCCGGATACAGTGATTCCCACTTCTCTGGGAACTATTCGTCACCAACCATGTTTGCAACCACATGTGCCACCCCAGCCTCCACTTCACCTCCAAAGCTGATTGGAGAATGGACAAGGGACAATTCTTTACCCCCAGTTTTGAATTTTTGAGCTGATATTCCTAGACAGTGGAAACAGGAAGAGAGGTCAATGGTAGCCCTCCAGTGGGAATTTCCTCAAATCCCTTCTGAAATTCCTGTGGTGAATTTGAATCGGATCCTTCTGGAAATAAGATCATCCAAAACATGGCCGGATGCCATAAAACATCCCGGGCTGTTGTTGGAATTTTGTCTCTTCCTGAACTCAAGTTGAGATTTCATTGCCCGGGACAGGGGTGCACAGTTTAGTGGCAGAGTGTGCATGAGTGAGGTTTCAAGGAAAGACAGATGCAGGTAAATGAGATCCTAACAGCACCGAGAGGGCCTAACACCCAGGAGAGCCCCAGGATCTTTTCCACCCTGCGTTAGACTATTAAATCTATTTGGAAGTCCACACAAGCCAAGAGGCTCAATGACCAATTCCTTAAATGGACTTGGAGATTTTTTTTTTGAATGAACACTTTAGTAACATTAACCAAATCTTTTAAGGTTTGCAGTGATTTCTACTGGGCAAAAATGGCAAGAAGGATAGCTCAGTGATAGAGCTCTTGCCTAGCATGCATGAGGCCCTTGGTTCCAACCACGGCAAACACACACACACACACACACACACACACACACACACACAGATTTATGTGATGCTGAAATGAAGTTGTGTTCATTTCATCTTCAGAGAAGTATCCCCTTATTTACCAGAAGCTAAGGATGGTTTATTCTTCCTTTGAATATATTTAACGTATGAAGAATAATGAAGAATACATTCCTGAACATAGATTCTTCTTGAGGATATTAATATTATACCATGCCACTTGGTCTACTGTCCCTTTGTCCCTCATTCTGTTTCTCCTCTTCACCTGCCATGATGGGATGCACCACGGCTGGCCCGCACTAGAACTTACACTATGCTGTTTGATCCTTGCACCTCCAGAGGTCTATGAGTCACCATAAAAATCCTTAATTTATAAAGTAGCCTGCCTCCAATGTTATGTTATAGTAATGAAAAGCAGACTAATACATAAACCTTATATGTAGCTAAAGGAACCAATGCTTAGTAAATTGGTAAGGCTGACAAATTGGTCAAAGAATTGGCTTGAAGCTGATCATGCTGAAGTCCATGAAAAGAACCATACCGGAGTTGGACTCTGCAAGTTGATTAGTAATCAATTCTCTATAACAGACTTCTCCTAGGAGGTATTTAACATTTAGGGCAGAAAAGTCTGATTTCGTGTATAATACGGTGGCTACTGATTCTTTCCTAATAGGCCTGGGCTGAGATAGCTCTGTGCCATAATCCAATGCCTTTTATGAATTTAAAAATTTTTCAACTGCTCCGTCAGGAGTAGAACAGGCCTAGATTTCCCTGTGTGCATTACAAGGGTATCTTGCTCCTGATGACATTTAAAAGTTCCATTTGATCAGGGCAGTAAAGCACAGAGTCCGGCGCGTGGTATATGCTCCGTGTGTTTTTAGAATTTGTATGAATGACGCTATGTAAGCACCAGAGTCTGAAAATAACCATGCTCAGAACCTGCTTCTTAGTCTGACCATATGTATTTATTGACCCTTTCTTGTCCTTGTTGGACTCAAATCCAGGTCTCTTTGAGCCCCAAATCAAAGCTCGTGAGCACGTCTTTCCACTGGTGCCTGGACTGTTCCTCCACATAAATAACAGGCACTTAGCCACTTGTCAGTGTGGCGTGGTCCTTTTATGTGTTCTCTGCTCCAGAGGGACCTTGGGGAGCAAGCTCATCTGTCTGTCTTACAAGTCTTTTGGAAAATGATTTCTAAGCTGGAAATGGACAAGTTGCAGCTTCTGAAGCCAGGAATAAAGTCTCCTAAGCTCCGGCACTTCTGAGCAAGAAGAACGTTTCGGAAGGCAAACGCAGAGTGAATATGAAGCTTTTTATAAAACGTTAAGTCCTTCTGGAAGGACATTCACCAATGTTGACCAGAAACTCCCTATCAAGTCGTGTAACATTCCACGGTACATTTCAATCCACTTTCTCAAAAAAGGTAGAAATCAGTCGCTCCATCAATCACCTAACAGCGTCCTTTCAAGCTTCCTGTTTTAGGTAGGTAAAAATGTCTCATTTTTAACACATGCAAACTGGAACACAAAACACAGAAGGCCAGCTTGTACAGGCATTCCCATTTGTCACACACATTAAGCTTCCGCATGAAGTTTTAAAATGTAAATCACAACCAGACTGCCACACGGACGTCCAGCGTCACTGCAAGTTCCCATACTTTTGCTAGTTTTTAGCTAACACGTGAGACTATAAAAGAACGTGACAACTTTTTGACCCATAGATAAAAAAAAAAAATGCACGATCCCTTCCAACAGTCACCTAGAGCCACGGACGCGTTCTGTGTCAGCTGTTCTTCCGGTCAATGCAGTATTTTGGAAACTGTTGTCACTCTTGGGAATGTGTGTGTGTGTGTGTGTGCGCGCGCGCGCGCATTTAACAAATTGCATTTTTTTCCTTTTGGAAAAAGCTGTGCCACAATGAGCTGAAACCCCAGGGGTTTTCATTCTAACTTTCTCACAAAACCAGCTATGTGATCTTGGACCCCTCATTTTAACCTGATGCACCTCAGTTTGCTCCTCTGAGAACTGGAAGTAGCAATGCCACCCTTGTGTTGTGATGTCATGGGACTTTGCTGAGAAAAATCTGGTCTGGCCCTCAAAAAAATATATATGTGGCTTTCTTGCTCCTATTCTTTTGCTTTTACCATGCACTGATTCCGGAACATTTCCTTTCTCTTTCTGTCAAGAGCAGCTTTTGTCACCACGTTTTTAAGGAACTCGGGGTTGAAAATGATGGACAGGCAAGCTGCGTAATTTCCTATCAAGACATGCGTGAGTGAGAAAGAGTAAGGCAGAGTCTCCGGGGTGGATCAGATGAAGGGGCTCGGAACAGGTGTTCTGAGAGGTGGTGGCCACAGGGGAGTAGCTGTCCTGCCTCTCCAGGTGACGCCTGGAAGGGGACCACAGCTATCTGCATATCTCTGAATGGGCATCCAGGTCTGTGGCAGCGAGGCGCGAGTCCTGTGTAATTCTCCAGTGGCTCTCTACCCTGCATCCTTTCAGTTATCAATTAATTCCAAGCTGAAAATTTGAATTACCATCAGTTGGAGGCTCCCGCTTTTCCTGAGGGGCAGGACAGCTCCACCCAGGGCTTGTTCTGTTGCAAATACTCTGCTTTCTACTCCAAGTGCACTGAGAACTTTTGCACACTGCACAGCCCCGAAGACTGTGGTTTCAACTCCCTTCCAGAAAGCCCAGGCTTTCCTGCTCCGTCTCCTTCGCGGACATCAAGTGCATTTCGTCGCAACGTCTCCCTTCGTGCCTCCCTTAGGAGCGAATGTGCAGAATCTTCTTGAAGGTCTTCTTGAAGTTCTCGTTGCACAGGGGGTAGATGAGGGGGTTCAGCGTGGAGTTGAGGTAGCCCAGCCAGATGGTGAACATGTGCACGTGCTCATTGCAGCAGGTCTTGCAGAAGGCGATGACCATGAAGAAGATGAAGTAGGGGATCCAGCACAGGATGAAGGCTGCCATGATGAAGCCTAGCTGTTTGGCCGCCTTCCGCTCGCGGTTCAAGTGCAAACCAGACACGTACTGTCTCGAATGGGAGCGGAGCCTCTTCCACGTGAACTTGATGTAGTCCAGGCCTGGGTTCGAGCCGCTTCGCGATTTTTCTTTGCCCGGCGCTGGCTCCGTGCTGGTGTCTGAATCTGTCGTCCGGC
Organism: Aplodontia rufa; assembly: GCA_004027875.1. Classification (NCBI taxonomy): domain Eukaryota; kingdom Metazoa; phylum Chordata; class Mammalia; order Rodentia; family Aplodontiidae; genus Aplodontia; species Aplodontia rufa. The sequence goes on from PVKS010027870.1 coordinate 21,246, forward strand.
CGAAGGACGGATTCTCAGCCAGTGTGTGATCCGCTGACACCTCGCTGATCCGCCCTGCGCTCCCGCTCCGCTCCTCCGCCTTGAGCTGCCTCTGCGGCTCCTCCGGCTCCTCGGGCTCCTCCGTGGCTTCGCAGCCCTGGCCATCTTCCTCTGCCTCCATCCGTGTCTGCACAGCGTCAAGTGGGAAGCAGGGCAGTTTGTCTGCTTCTCCATCGTCCTCCTGGCTGAAGGTATCTGGAGATTTCCTCTCCTTGGTGTCCTGGGACGATGGCTTTAAAACACTGGCATCTTTAGACTCCCTTTTCAGAGCCTCCCAGGGAGACTCCTTCTCTGACTTCTTGGTGGCCCCCTTAGGATTCTCTGGCCGCTGCTTAATTTCTAGGAAGGCAGGCCGAGAGCCGTTGATGAGCTCCCGGTGCTGGCAGTGTTGCCGGACGGCCTTGTAGATCTTCAGGTAGAACCAGAGCATGAGCACGGTGGGCAGGTAGAAGTTGATGATGGCGGTCATGATCTTGAACCAGGTGACGTCATAGAAGTCCGTCTCACACTTGTCCTCCCGGTGCCCGGAGTTCTGCGACATGAAGTGGTGCCAACCCAGGATGGGAATGACCCACAGGAAGGAGAGAAACCAGGCGCCCAGGATGGTGACCGACGCTCGGGTCTTGGTGCGGTACTTGAGGTACCTGAGGGGCTGCTGGACCGAGCGGTAGCGGTCGATGCACAAGATGAAGACGCTGAAGATGGACGCCGTGCTGGCCACGTAGTCCATGGAAAGCCAGAAGAGGCAGAGGGGGCGGCCCAGGGACCACTTGGTCATGAAGAGGTACAGGATGTTCATGGGCATGACCACGGCGCCCACGATCAGGTCCGCCACCGAGAGGCTCACGATGTACAGGTTCCCCACGGTGTGCAGCTTCCGCTCGCTCCGGACAGCATACAGCACCAGCAGGTTGAGTCCCACGGTGACCAGGGAGATGCTGCTCAGGACCACCACCAGGGGCATCCGCTGGGGGCTGGCCATGGTGGTCTTGTTCCCCTCGCACATCTTGTCTTCGAAGGCAGAGGAGGAATTGGGAAAGGTCATTGGCACCCGGGCAGCCTCCAGCAATGGCTCACTCCCTGGGAGAAAAGATAAGGATCAAGGTCAGAGATTTGGTGACCAGTGGTCACTTGGTGGCACTCACTTTATCAAGCGGGGCAGTGACACCGCTGGTGACCTCCCACACAACCTCGTCTCTTCCTTCTCATCTATCCAACAACCTTTGATTGAATTCCTGGCATGGTTCTAGGTGTTGGGGAGACAGCAGAGAAAGAAAAAAAGACAAAAATCTTCACCCTCGTGGAGCTTAGAGAGAGTTGAGCCAAAAGGAGGTAGGTAAATAATTTATGACAGTCTCATTTTGCACGTGTTCTGAGAAAGGCAGAGCCATCCTGATTGGTCTAAGCTGAGTAATCTAGTTTCTCTTTGCTACTGGAAGTCAAGGAAGTAAAGAGGGGGGAGGGGGCGGGGGAGTTTTCAAGGAAAGTTCTTCATCTCTGACAAAGAAACAATTAAAAAGAAAGAAAGAAAGAGAAAGAAAAAAGAAAAAGCATTCTTTCCTACATATCCCCCTTTTCCTTAAAAGGAAGTTAGGAAGTGATGTTTGGGACTCTGGCAGTCATTTTGGGCTCATCAGGCAAATGCTAAGAAAACCTTGTATCGCTGAACTGCTAAACCAACCCTGGAATCTTCTCCCTCCACACTTCTTGGTATGGGAAATAATTTAATGTCTTTTTTCATTAAGTAACTCTCAAAGGGGATTTTATTAGCAGCTAAAAGCATCCCTGCCTGACATGGACTGGGGGCCAAGTCAAGGAAATGCTCCAATGGTACAGAAATCAAGAAGTGAATCTAGCGTACCCAAGAACAGAGGTTCTCAGACAAGGGATCTGCCTCAGGGGTAAAGTGTGCACTTAGCTTGCGCAAGGCCCTGGGTTCCATCCCTAGCAATCCAAAAATCTAATTTTAAAAGAATGGGAAGGGGATTGTGGTATTTGTAAAGCATCTACCATTCCACTTTCACATTTGAGAAATTTAAAAATATTTTTTCATGACATAAACTATGCCAAGTAAAATGGAACAAAACCTTTGCTAGTGAAGGCAACAGAGAAAACAGGTTGTATCCTCTGTGATCATGGATCCCTTGCTGTCTGTCAGCTTTCTGTAACTACAACACGTGGCTGCAAAGACCAACTTATAAAGAGAAAGGGTTTATTTTGTCTGTTTTGTGGGTTTGAAGAGGTGAAAGAGAGAGAAAGGAAAGGCCTGAGGTTCCATGATCCCTTGCAGGGCACATCCCCACGACCTGAAGACCTCCCAGTAAGCCCCTCGCCCATAAGGCTCTACCATCTCCCAGCAGCACCACACTGGGACCAAACTTTCAGCAAAGTTTTACATGGGAAGTGAAGGTAGAGGTTAAGGCTTATAGAGTTTTTTTAAATTTTAATATTCAATAAGTGCTATAATTTTAAGAAAACTGAGAAACACTGAGAGGGTAAATTTCTCTCAATAACTTAGCAAAAACCAAATTATTTTTACAATAAGAAAGCTGGAGAGATGGCTGAGCAGTTACAATGCTTGCCTGGCATGTGCAAGGATGTGGGTTCAAACCCCAGCACCATGTACACAACAAAGTGTTGGAGCAACGAAAGCCACATGGAAAACTAAATAAAACTGACTCTCTCTCTCTCTTTTAATAAAGAAAGAAGGACAGTGAGAGAGAGAGAGAGAGAGAGAGAGAGAGAAAATCAACTTTTATTGAGTTTTTCACGTGGCTTTTGTTGCTCTGACAGTTGTATATGTGGGTGCTGGGGTTTGAACCCATGTACTTGCCCATGCCGGGTAAGCGTCATAACCACTGAGCCACTGTTCCAGCCCCTCCTCTCTCTCTTTAAAAAAAATGGCATAAATTTTTAAGTACAAGGCTAAATCCACAGCATTTTTTTGTTATTAAGGATTGAACCTAAAGGCCTGTACCACAGAACTACATCCCAACTCTTTTTATTATATATATAGTTGTTGATGTTAAAGAGAGAGGAACAGTGAGAGAGAGAGAGAGAGAGGGAATCAAACTTATTTAGTTTTTCATGCGGCTTTTGTTGCTCCAACACTTTGTTGTGTGTGTGCAGCTGGGGTTCGAACCCGTGTTCTCACACATTTCAAGCAAGTGTCTTAACCGCTGCTTTTTTTTTAAGAGGGAGAGAGAGAGAAAGAGAGAATCAGTTTTATTTATTCATCTGGGTTTTTTCCTCCAACACTTAGTTGTGTACGTGGTGCTGGGGTTCAAACCTGGGTCCTTGTGCATGCCAGGCAAGTGCTCTAACCACTGAGCCATGGCTACAGCCCTATTTTTTCCTTTTTTGATAAAAAAAAAAAAGCTGGTCTGTGCGGTGGCACACACCTGTAGTCCTAGCTACTCTGGAGGCTGAGACAGGAGGATCCCAAGTTCAAGTTCAGCCTCGGCAACTTAGCAAGACCATGTCTCGAAGTAAAAAATAAACAGAAAGGGCTGAGGTTATAACTCAGAGGTGGAGTTCACTGAGTTCAATCCCCAGTATTAAAAAAAAATGCAAAATGTGAAGCTAGGGGTGTAGCTCAAGGGCAGTGAGAGGCCCTGGGTTCCCTCCCCAGCACTGCAAAAAGAAAAAGAATGGAATACAAGAGTGGTATCAAGATTATTCATTCAAGAAATATTTCCCAGTGAAAGTTCCCTTCGCAGCTCGATGATCTGACGACGGAAGGAGAGAATCCATGCTTGATCTCAAAAGCTGCAGGACTTCAGGCCTTGGAAGGCCACTGAAGTAGCCAGACTCAGCCGGAGGAATGCAGGCCTCGTTCCGAGGAAGAGGAGCTATGTGACCCACGCGCTGCGCCTAGAGAGATCTGACCGCCCAGAGGGGACAGCAGGGGGAGAGAGCACCCGCACCCGGCCTGAGAACGCTGAGGGCAGTTCCAGAGAAGCAGGGGAGGCCTTAGGGAGCCAGCTGAGGAATGCACGGCAGCTCCAAGGGGACCCAGGCACTAAGGCTGCAAACTCACAGGGGAGGGCAGCAAGAGGGGCCCGTGGGAAGGGGGTTCCCCTCTACAGCCAGCAGCAAAGAAATCACCCTCCGCTTAACACCCCACGCAGGAACAGCAACCTAGTGGTGGGGCCTAGTGAAACTTGAAAAAAAGAAATTAAAAAAAATTTTTTTTGCAGTGCTGGGGACCAAACCCGGAGCCTTGCATGTGCTAGGCAAGTGCCACACCCTCAGCCCCCAAATGAAAAATCGGGAGATGGTGACATCAGAGCCTTTGACCAGGCTGAAGGCCCTGTGCAGCTGCGTGGGTCGCAGAAGCGGGAAGTCAGCCCCTCTCTGCCTCCCACGCCAATCCGCGCAGGCTCCAGTGATGATGACCCAGGGCACTCTTCCCTCCCTCAGGCATCTGTGCTTTGAAAGGCAGGTCCACGAATGGTTTGCCCTGTACACATTCCAAAAGCAAGGCGGGGACTCTGGCAAAGAGGGCGGGAGAAATGTGGCCCATGGATGCCCACTGGGTTTCGCATGGCACGGTCTCTTGCGGATCTGGTCTCCCAGCTGCAAGGAGGGCGCCCTCTTTGAAAACCACGCTCATGGAGATGGTGCTGGCACTATGAGGAGGCACCTGGGACAAGGACTTTTTTTTTTTTTTAAGAGAGAGGGACAGTGAAACAGAATCAATTTTATTTAGTTTTCCACGTGGCTGTCGTTGCTCCAACACTTCCTTGTGTATGTGGTGCTGGGGTTTGAGCCTGTGTCCTCGTGCATGCCAGGCAAGCACTGTAATTACTGAGCCACTGCTCCAGGCCGGGACAAGGACATTTGGTGGAGGTAGGAGGACCCCTGGAGGTATTGGAGGATCAGCTGAGATGGTGCTGGGGAAAGTTCTGCAAAGCTCAAGGTGATGCCAACAAGCTAAAAAGAAACAAAACAAAACAAAACAAAAAACCCAAAACCTGCTCCTCTCCAGAATACTCCAGAGCACAAGCAAATCACTGCATTTTTAAAAATGAAGGCAAGGAGGCTGGAGTGGAGGCTCAGCAGTTATGGCGCCTCTCTGGCATGTGCAAAAACGTGAGTTCCAACCCCGGCACCATTTACATAGCAAAGTGTCAGAGCAATGAAAAACTAAATAAAATTGATTCTCTCTCTTTCTCTTTCTCTCTCTCTGTCCCTCTCTCTTTAAAAAAAATTTAAAAAAAAATAAAGGCAATGGCTCCAGACCAAATCCACTGGCTGGAGTAGAGCCTTTTACTGGTTCCTTCCACATCCGGGAAGCAGCTGGGGCAGCTGAGGCAGGAAGGAGCCCAAACCCGGGTGCTTGTCACACACTGGTTGTTAAATGTTCGCACCGTCATTCCATGGTCTGCTTAGCAGTGCCTCCAGTTTCCAGTTAGCAGACACCAGTGGCAGCCACCCCATTTCATTCTCAACAGCCAAATACATGACACTGCCGGATACTCCTAGGGGACAGATATCACTGAGGAATGTGTGCCTGGAACTACTCCTCTCCATTGGTGGCCCAGGGATAAGCTTCCAGCTCAGAGCAATGCAGGGCGGACTCTCTAAAAACCGATGCTATCAGCAATGCAGGAAGTCACCTTGAGAAACAGCTCCCCATCATGGGAGGTATGCAGGAAGAGGTAGCTTTGATCCAATTCAAATTAGAATTTTTTTTCTTTTGTTGTTGTTCCAGGGATTGAACTCAGGGGTGCTCAATCACTAAGCCTTTTTTTTTTTTTTTTTT
>PVKS010027871.1:0-27067 GCA_004027875.1 Aplodontia rufa
TTCTAGGGGCCAGGTTGTCATGTGAAAAAACTTGGTTGGTCGTTGCACTTGGTCGCTGGTCTTCCTAAAACTATTGCACTCATTTAATGCGCTGGCATCAGCAGGGCTGAACTGTGTCCATTCGGGATGTGTGTTATTGGAACTGGTGGCCATGACAGAATGGAAATGAAGAAGCAGTGCTCTTTCATCTCTTAGTACTCTTCTTAATTCTTATCCTCAATGTTGTCAAGAAATGAGTGCAATTGCAGTCAGATGCTGCCGTTCCAGGGTCATCCTCAGACCCTAGCCTCTGATACACTCAGCCCACAGCTTAGCAAGAGGAGACATTCTCCTGTCTCCAGGGAATTTGAGAATTTCACCCAAATTGGGAGAAGGGAAACAGAAAGTTAAGTTTTCAGACCCATTTCTTTTCATATGGCAAACCTAATTTTTTCCTTCCAACCATCATGCATCTCTTCTTCATTTTATAAAAGCCTAATTTTATTCAAAAAGTCCTATTCCCAACCCTATGAGATAAATAAAAAATAACTGTCCTATTTTCTTTTGTCAGTCATTTATTTTTTCCTGATACTCTTACCGCAAAGTGTGGACATAAACATATGTCAAAGAAAGAATTTGTAAGAATATTTTTTATGAAATAAAAGTGACAGTTATGCAAAGATATCCTCCTTTCTTCATTCTATTCTCTTTCATCTGTTCCCTTGACCTTGAAAGTTCTCATAGCACCTTTCAATCAAGAGGCAGAACTTGGGGCTGGAACGCTGGCTTGGTGGTTACGGTGCTTGCCCGGCAGACGCAAGTACACAGGTTCAAACCCCAGCACCCATGTACATAACTAAGTGTCAGAGCAATGAAAGCCATGTGAAAAACTCAATAAAAATCGTTTCTCTCTCTCTCTCTCTCTCTCTCTCTCTCTTATTGACCTTGTCTCTTCAAAAAAAAAAAGTCAAGACTGTACCAAAAAACTCAAAATAGTTGCATAGAAAGATGGGAAGATCCAGGTTCCCAGTGAGAGTGTTGGGTGGTTGAACCAACCCTGTAGCTCCTGCCCTCCAGCCTCATAATGACATAAAACTTTGCAATATTAATGAAGCTTGCAATTGGTGGACTACACACTGTCTACAGTATTTGAAGCTGCATTCCCAATGAAGCATTTGTGCAAGCTCTGAGATTTAAGAAGGCTGACTACATTTAACCAGCTGCAAGTTGGAGGAAGTACCTGATTCATGTGTGGGAATGAGACCAGCTCTGTACCCAAACACAACTCATTTGAAGCTCTGGACTTCTGTTTCCAAGTTATGTCCCTTGCGTGATTTACCTAATATTTATTTGATTTATTTCATTATCTTTGAGTGGGGACATTGTTAAATTCAAAGTGTGGATTGACTTTTGGGAGGATGAAAAGTAATTGCAAACAAAATATCTAGCACATGGTAGAAACTCAAACTTTTGACCAACTTTATTTCCTCCATTCTGCACTCAATGTAGGTTCCAGAGGGGATTTGGATTGTGTCATGGGATACGTATCTGTGTGGATGTTTTAAATTATACTGGATATAGAATCCTTTGTCTCTAGAAAGATTTGGAAGTAGGAAAGTTCTAGTGCAATGCACTCTGAGTCGGAGAGTGAGACTGCACAAGTGCTTTCAAGTGCTGCTGGTTCTGGGGTTTTCTGCAGCCATTGCTCACTGATGCTATTGACAATTTCTCCAGGTTGAAGGTGCTGCTTTTTGAGAGTGATCCACCAGAGGATCTTCCTTAAAAATTACCCGAAAATATTAAGAAGCAACGGACAAAGTTGTCCATCTGACAAACAGCACATATCCAATGAAGCCTTCTCTGCCAGAACTCAGGGTCCTGCATGGTTATCTTTCTCCTGTCCCAGAGCGAGGTGACTCAGAAATTCCACGCAGCAGCAGAGCTCTGAACTGCAGTCTTAGATTATGTTCCCTAGAAGCCAAATTGGTGATAGGCATTCACAAACAAGAATTTGCTAAGTAATTGCTACCCAGAGAAAATGGTAAGTGAGGGTAGGGTGAGGACCGGGAAGGGTGTCAATTCTGGAGAAGTGCCAGTCCAGGCTAATACTCAAAATGCATCCAAGTTTCTCCAGCCTCAAGACGGAAGAGTTTTCTAACTCCAGAGCCAGCCATTGGCTATGGACCCTGTGTTGAGCTGGGGAGAGGAAACTTCCAGGTGCTTGTAGCTTTCTGTGCACATGACCCAAGTGGCTCCAGTAGTTCTTAGGCAGCACTCTGAGGATGGCTGCAGGTATAAATCAGTAGAAGCACAGACACCAGAACTGATGTACGCATGCACAGAACTGATACCTACGCTCAGAAGGACTCTGGACAGGGATCTGATAATGTTCTCCAACCTATTTTCTTGCCACTCAGAGACAGCATACTTACTTTGCTGTGCAATAAGCAACACAGCTCTAAATCAAACCTGTGTTATGGCAGGTTACCCACCCCACTCACTTGCAGAATGTGTAAGAATTTAATACCTCTGAAATTTTTTTATACTAGAATTTAAGAGTACAGATGGAATTTGCTCTTATGGTATTTAAAAAAATTCTGTCCACTAGGGTGTGCCATAAAAATAACTTATCCCTGAAGTTTGAAGGGACCTTGAGTGGGCAGGTCTTCTGTAGGGAGCACAGATAACTACCTACTTCAGTGAGGCAAGCATCCATCCTGTCTGAAACGTTCTTCCAATTTGGTAGTTGTCCTGACTTTAGATATTTCCAGTAAAATAATGATAATAATAAACAATAATAACATATCTACCATAGCAAAAAAAAGCTTCATTCCAGTGTAATGGCCACTGAATCATCCTTTCCTTTAGGAAGCGTTTTCTGTTCTCCCATCAGACAAATCCCCAGGGCTGTGCCCTCTCCTAATGTGAACAGTCCACCCAGTGCGTCTTTGTGCCCCTCACCTTCTAGGCTGTGTTCTGTGCGGCGAGCCATGCATTCTAGATGGCCTATGAGGAGATAACCACTGCAGTTTCGTGAACTTAGCATGCGCTTGGGACCAGAAGGAACTGCATTTTCTTTAACTGAGGGCACATTGACACACAGTCAAATTCATAGATTACAAGTGTGGTATTCAATCTGAATTTTAAAATGTTCTTACGTTGTATTCAACATCCTAGTCAAGATATTTCAATCACCAACAAGAACATTTCAGTCACCAGGAAGCTTCATCATGACTCCTGTTAGTCAATCTCCCTGTTATTCAGCAGCTCTTACAATTGCTATTAGTGTTTCCATTACTTGAAATTCATATAAATTGAGCCACACATTATGAACTCTTGTGTATGACTTCTTTTAAAATTGTTTCTGAGAGCATCTATGCTGCTGGATATATCAATATCTCGTTTTATGTGGACATTTGCTCTGATTTCAGTTGTTGGCTTATTTGAATAAAGCTGTCATGAATATTCTTGCACAAGTGCTTTTGTGAATGTGTGTGTGTGAGTATACTCATGCATATGTATGCGTAGGCATGTATACATATTTTTTTTTACTTGGGTAAATAATTAAGGTTGATTTTCCTGGGTTATAGTGCAGAGATATACTTAGCCAAGTAATTTTAAGTGTGTCTGCCTGTCATTTATGCTCCCAGGAACACCAGATGAGGGCTCCAGTTATTCTTCATTCGCATTATTTGGTTTTATGAATATTTTAAATTTTAGCTATTCAAATGAGCATGAAGTATTATTCTCTATATTTAATTTGCATTTCTAAAATAACCGGTGATGTTTAATAATTTCCTTACGTTTATTGCACACTCATATACCTATTTATTAAAATGTCCATTTAAGTATCTCAGCCAATTTTGGAGGTTTTATTTAAATTTTTGTTTTGAATTATATGAGCTCTTTATGCATTTCTAATACAAGCTGTATGTCAAATATGTTTCATGAATGTTTTCTTCTAGTTAATATATGGATGTGTATATATCTTTATACCTGCTTGTCTTCAAACAATACTACACTATTTCATGTGTAGAAACTTTCACATCTTCTCTTTAATCTTTTGTGCTCTTTTTATGGTATATTTTGCTTTTATGTGTTATACATCCACATTTACTGATTTCGCATTAGATACTTGGTAATCTTTAAACTAATTAAACTTAAAAAAGAAAGTCTTTACACCTTATTTTTTCACCATTTAATACTCCTCCCAATTTCCATTTAAATTTCTGCCTCAAAATTCTTTTTTTAACATTTCTTGTAACACAGGTATGTTGACAATGAATTCTCTTTGCTTTAGTTTGTGTAAAAAATATTTCCTTTTCATGTTTCAAAGACATTTTCACTAATTATAGATAACGGGGCTGGCAGTATTTTTTTAGTACATTAAAGCTGCAGCTCCCTCAGAAACATCCTTTCCTTAGTTTTTTTTTAAAAATTTAATAATATTTGTTAAGGCAAAATTATTGAGAAAAAATTTATCTGTTGTATCAATAGAGAGAATGGATGCAACTTAATAAGCAAAATAAATTTTCAATTTGGTCATATTAATATACTATAAATCCAAGTCAAAGTGAATTACAAATTAAAAGGTCACACCAAAGAGATAGGCAAATGCATATCAGATGCAGATAATCTGTATTTTTATGCATATCATTGCCCCCACATTAAAGTGTACTCAGGAGTATTCTGTTCATCTTAATCATGCACCAAAGGAAGTTTAGTGATAAACGATTTTTTTCAGTAAAGCTGGCACATTTTTTAAAGAAAACCTTCACATAATTAACGTTCATAACCCACTTTTTTGCAAAAATATTTGGCATTAAATCTACTGTGAGTATGCAGTGCACTACAAATGAGAAACCACAGATTTACCCCACTCTCAGAAAAAGTAGATTTCAAATTAAAAGCTATTCTATAGGATAATAAAGGTACTTTGCAATGCTAAAAGCTACAATTCACAACAGACAAAACATTAAACATTGTGAATATCTAAATATTACATAACTAGAGAGCACATTTATGAAACAAAAGTGAAGGGAACACAATATTAACAGAAGACTGTGACAGTACACTATCAGTTCAAGACAGGTCAGTGAACAACAAAAATGTTAGAATGCACAGAGTGAAGCTGCCATTATATCATCAGACATTCTGATAATGTGGCATTTACTTTTTTCTCAAGAACATTTAGGACAGTCACAAAAATGGTTGTAAAATAGATCATAAAAGTAATCAGTAATTTACATGCAACCAAAATAAATTATATTCTAATCATGTTTGGATGAAATAAGATAATAAAAACAAAATAAAAAATGAAAAAGTACTCTTGGTATCAAGATAGGAAAAAAGACCAATGGAATAGACCCTGAAACAAACCCTCAAATCTTTAAACACCTGATTTTTGACAAAGGGGGACAAAATATTTCATGGAGGAGAGACAGCCTTTTCAACAAGTGGCACTGGACAAACTGGACAGCCACTTGCAGAAAGTTGAAATTAGACCCATATCTTTCTCCTTGCACAAGAATCAAATCAAAATGGATCAAGGAGCTAGGAATTAAACCAGCTACCTTGCAACTGATGGAAGACAAATTAGGTCCAACACTTCAGCATTTGGGAGTAGGCAAAGACTTTCTCAATATGTCTCCAAAAGTGAAGGAAGTAAAGTAAAAAAATCAGTGAATGGGATGCCATAAAGCTAAAAAGCTTTTGTACTGCCAAGGAAACAACCGAAAGAGTCAAGAGGTTTCCTACGGAAATGGAGAGACTCATGGGCTATAATTCCTATGACAAGGGTCTCATATCCAGAATCTACAAAATCGTCAAAAAATCTCAACTACAAAAACACAAACAGCCCAATTAATAAATGGGCCAAAGAGCTAAATAGAAACTTCTCACCAGAGGACATTGATCAAGCCAATGAATACATGAGAAAGTGCTCTAAAATCACTAGTAATCAGAGAAATGCAAATGAAAACTACTTTAAGATTTCACCTTACGCCAGTCAGATTGGCAAAGATGAAGAAAATAAATAATAATAGATGCTGGAGGGGTTGTGGAGAGATAGGCACACTAGCACACTGTTGGTGGAACTGCAGACTGGTACAGCCCCTCTGGAAAGCAGTGTTGGGAATCCTCAAAAAACTAGGGATGAGCCCACCATATGATCCTGCTATTCTTCTCCTGGGTATTTTTCCAAGGGATTTAGAATTAGCACATTACAGCGACACCGCAGTATCCATGTTCATAGAAGCTCAATTTAAAATAGTAAAATTATGGAAATAACCCAGATGCCCCTTATTGGATGAATGGATCCCAAAACTGTGGTACATATATACCATAGAGGCTTACTCAGCAATTAGAAACAATGATATTGCAGCCTTTGAAGGTAAATGGATGACTATGGAAGAAATTATGCTGAGTGAAATCAGCATAACCCAGAGATCCAAGGGTTGAATGTCTCCACTCATCTGTGGAGGCTGGAATTAGACCCTGGCCATTGAGAGAGGTGGTCTATAATCAGGTGTTAAATCCAGATATTGTGTAATGTTACACAATCTAATACTTTTTTTGGAGATATTGTGGTAAGGGGAAGGGAGGGATAAAGGTGGGCAACTAGGGGGGCACTCTTGGGGATAAATCTAATCTTCAGAATCTATATACATTTTATATTATTTTGCTAAAAATTTCTATGATTGTTCAACAAATAAATTTTTCATTTAAAAAAAGTTATTGTTGCCCCATAAAAAGTGTTTGGGAGAGTTCCCTCCTTTTCAAATAGCTTAATAAGGAGAGGATAGGAATAGTAAAATACAGTGGGGAATGCATCAGGTCTCGGGCTTTTCTTCTTTGGAAGGCTTTGAATTATAGTATGGGTTCCAGTGGCTGTTATTGGGCTGATTAAGATTTCAATATCATCCTGCATCAATGTTCTATGTATCTGCAAATTTGTCTACGTCTTCCAGATTATCTAATTTAGAGGATTATAGTTTTTCAAAATATGTTCTGATAGTTTGTTGGATTTCTGTGGGGTCAGTGGTGATTATTCCCTTTTCATTAGTAATTTTCTTGGTTTGCTTCAATTCCTTTGTTCTTTTAGTGAGGTTGGTTAGGGGTTTGCCAATTTTACTTATTTATTTTTAAGAACCAGTTCTTTGTTTTGTTGATTCTTTTTATTGCTGCTTTTGTTCTCAATTTCGTTGATAACAGCTCTGATCTTGATTGTTTTCTGTCTTGTGCTGGCTTTTGGACTAGATTGTTCTTCCTTTTGTAAAGATTTGAGGTAGAGCATAAGCTTATTTATTCAAGATCTCTCCTGATTTTTAATATAGACACTCAGTGCTATACATTTTCCCCAGCTTTCATGCTGTCCCAAAGATTTCAACATATTGTGTCATCATTCTCATTTGCTTCCAAGAATTTCTTGATTTCTGCTCTCATGTCTTTTGGTGCCATTTAATAGGGTGTAATTCAATCTCATATATATGTGTGTTTTCTGTTATAATTTTTACTGTTAATTTCTAGGGTCATGACATCTTGGTCTGATAGGGTACATGGAAGATATCTACTTTTTGTATTTGCTGAGATTTCCTTTATGAACTAGAATATTATCTATTTTGGAGAAGGATTCATATGCTGCCAAGAGGAAGGTATTTTCAGCCAATTTAGGGTGAAATATTCTAAAGATGTCTGCTAAATTCCTTTGATTTATGGATTTGTTTAGGCTGGAGATATCTTTTTATTGTTTGGTTGTTTGTTTGCTTTGATGATATGTTTATTGCTGATAGAAGAGTTTCAAAATCTCCCAGTATTATAGTGTTGAGGACCACAAGTGGTTCTATGTTATGGAGTATTTTCTCCACATAGTTGGGAGAATTCATTTTTGGAGAGTATGTATTTACTGTGATTATATCTTCCTGTTATGTTGTTCACTTTACTAGGTATAGTGACCTTCTTTATCTCTTCTTATTAGTTGATGTTTGAAATCTATTTTGTGAGATGTAAGTATTGCAACAGCAGCTTCCTTTCTTAGGCCATATGCCTGGTATATTTTTTCCTTTCTTTCACCCTCAATCTGTTGATGTCACTGGTTGTAAGGTGGGTCTCCTGTAAACAGCATATTGTTGTTTTTTGGTCCAATCTTCATATCTGCATCTTTTGATTGGTGTGTTGAGAGCATTCACATTCTTTGTTAGGATTGTTTTGTTGTTGTGGTTTGTAGTAATCATGTTTTATTAGTAAGTTCTGTGCTATCTTGGTTGTTTACTGATAGTGTGAATTTTTATTGAATTTCTTCTGTTTGTGGGTTTTGAGGAATGTTTGCTTGTTCTTCTATCTGGAATTTATCTCTGAGGATTCTTTGCAATGTTGGTTTTCTACTCATGAATATTGCAAGTTTGATCTTATCATGAAATAGTCTTATTTCCCCATTGAATTTGAATTTTCCTGGGTAAAGTATTCTTGGCTACAGATTGTGGGCTTTCAGACATTGAAAGATCTCCTTCCAGGATTTCTTGCATTAGTGTCTGAACTGAAAAGTCAGATGTAATCCTTATTAGTTTGCCTTTTCATGTGATTTGGCGTAACCCTCTTGCAGATTTTAATATTCCTTCTTTGATATTCCCATTATACGTTTTGTATATAATGTGTCTCAGTGAGATTCTCATTTGATTAGTCCTATCGTGTATCCTATACACTTCCTGGATGAGCATTTATGACTCTATTATGATATGGGGAAATTTTTCTTTAACTATTTGATTGAGAGCGTTATTTATACCACTTGTTTGCCTTTTGATTTCTTCCTATATCCCAATTACTCTTATGTTGTTTCTTCTAATTTCAATCCAGACATTTTGAAAATTCTGTTTGTTTTCTGCTTTTTTTTTTCCTTTTTTGTCACTCATGTGCTCAAGCTTACTCAGCCTATCCTCATTGTTGGAAGTTCTTGCTTCAAGAGCTGGGGTTCTATTTTCTATAGAAATTAGTCTATTATTAAATGTTTCCATCATTCCTCTGATGTGATTCCTCTGCAGATTTTAGCTCTGTTACATCCTTTTAAAATATGTCTATTTCTTTGATAATAGAGTGCTTCATCTCTTGAGTTTTATTATTTAATCCCTTTATTTAATCTTCTTTTAGTTCATTGTTCCTTTTAGTAAGCAAATCATTGATACATTTTTTTCTATTTTTTCATCCTGTCCCTATCCCTGGGCTTCTTGGTAGGGAAGTTATGATTTGGGGGTGAACCTTTTCTAGTCTGATTGTTCCTCTTTGAAAAGCTTCTCCTGGATCTTTGAATTGATGCTCCCTGTGTGGAAGCAAGGCAGATCTCTGGGTGCTTCTTCCTTGCAGGTCGATGTGTCAGGTCAGTCACTGCCTCTCTGATAACCACCTTCTTCCAGAAAGCTTCATTTGCCTAGAGCCTCATTTTGTTGCAACTTTTGGATCTAGGCTCCAAGACTCAGATTTGGAAACTTGTGAGGTTGCTGGTCAACCCACTGGGTAGTTGAAGCTATGTTGTAGGAATTTTTCATTGGGTCCTGGGATTCCAGAGGCATGGTGCAGGCCAGAATAGACTAGCCTGCATGCCACGCTGGAACCTGGAATACTTGCTGGTGGGGTGATGCCTAATATATCTGGACGTTTGGGGAATGTGCAATGGCTGGGCGATGTCTTGCCATGAGGTCCTTGAGGTGTCCTGTGTGCCTGTCAGGGCCAAGGCCAGAGCCTTGGGCTTGTACAATGGCTGGGCTGGGTCTGGGCACAGGGACCTCCCTGAGTCCTGTGCACCTGCTCGGGCCAGAGCCTGAGTCCTGGGAACATGCAGTGGAAGGGCGGGGTCCAGGTGTGGGGTCATGGGGGTGTCCTATGCATCTTCCAATGCTAGAGCTGGAGTTCTGGGCATGCATGGCCCTTCCTTAGTTTTTAAGGAGAGTTCTTCTATAATCCTTATATTTGCTTTTTCCTGTGTAATTTTTTCCCCCCTACTGGGCCTTTTCCTTGGTTTCAGTAGTTTGGCTTCCCAGGGCCTACATAAGGCCTTTCTTCTGCATCATTCATGCCTCCTCATGCCTTAGTTTAATTTTATATTTGGTTTGATGTCTTCCATAATTTTGGAAAATACTTAGACATAATTTCTTCTGTATTTCACCTTGTCTTCTCTTCCTGGGAGTCTAAGGGCATGTATATTAGATTGATTGCTCTTTTTCTCAGTTCTTAGATGCTATCTTTGCTTCTTATCACTCTTTTTTCTTTTGTTTGTGTTATTTACATTCATCACTCTCAAAGTTCATGGTTTTTCTTCATATATTTTTAGTTTACTGATGAATTCATTGAAAGGATTCATCATCTCCTCTCTGATCTCCAGTTTTTATTTCTTGCATTTGTATTTGACATTTTTGTAGTTTCCATCTCTTTGATAAAATACCAAAGCAGTCCATGCATAATTAGGATTTTTGGATGTTTTCAACTCTTGATAATCCCAGCCCAACCCTGTCTTGAACCTGTACCTCAGTTTCATATTGATTCCAAAATTTTGGTTATTTTTAGCAAGAAGATAAGACCAATGACAGATACTCTGTTATGATGACAAATGAACTTGGAATTCCTTTTTTTAAATATGAGAAATCTTGGAGCTGCAGCGGTGGCTCGGCGGTTACGGTGCTTGCCTGGCATTTGCAAATACGTAAGTTCAAACCCCAGCACCATGTACACAACCAAGTGTCCCAGGAACCAAGTGTCCCAGGAATGAAAGTCATGTGAAAAACTAAATAAAGATTGCTCCCCTCTCTCTCTCTCACTGTCCCCTCTTTAAAAAAAATAAATATGAGAAATCTTGAACCAATGGCTAAACTTCTGAGCTTCAATTTCTTAATAAAAAAATGATTGTAATATTATCTAATACTCTTCAAGTGCCCGAGCTCATATCTAGATGATTCGATAGTCAAGATAATTTTATGTACTGGTTGAGAATGTGCATTCTTGAAATAAAAGGTCTGGATTCAAATCCCTGTCTCATCATTTACTTGGCTTTTTATTATGGGCATTCACTTAATACATCTTTACTTACTGTGAAAAGAAGGTGATAATAGAAGTTGATGGTTCTACAGTTGTTAAAAGGATTATATGATAAATAGAGCACTTATATTGCTCTATACAGTGAGCACTGAGTCAAATCTATGCATTATTATTCTCCTTTACCATTAGCTTTATTTTTATTATCACTTCCACCACCACTTATATGCTAAATGCTCACAATTATCAATTGCCTTTCAATGGTCTTTTCAAATAGAAACTTTACAAGTGAGCTCCCATGTACTTCATTAATTCTCTTTCTGTCTTATACCTGTTACTCTACAAATATTTCATGCCTAAGGAGAATTGGCTAGCCCTGTATCCTCTCTCTACTTGATTCCTTCTTTGACCACATCACTGACCACTTACCCCTTCTTTCATCCGGAATGCACCATTCACTTCTTGGTAGAAAACAAAGCCATAACATTCTCTTAACATAATTTCTTCCAGTGTTTCATCCAGATCATCTCTAGTCTATTCCTGAGCTGTGCTATTCTGGAATATATGTCTCAACTTTTCAGCCATCCTCTTGACAGCACATAACTGATTGTGTTTTTGGATTTGCACCAATCTTTGTTTTCACCATACCTATCATGGTTAATACTGGAAGTTGCTGTGACCATCAGTTTCTGAGTAATGACTCTCTTATGAATTTGATAACTTAGTTCTTGTTCAGGCTGACAAAAAATTAGAATACTTAAGATGTATTGACCATCATAAACTGTTTTCTAAAATACAATAATAAGAAAATCATTATATATGGAATGAATTTAACAAAATCACATTATATGCATATATAAAAATTCCATAGGGAGTTTCAACTTCATGCAAATGTGGAAAGTACCAATAAAATATATAAATAAATGAACAAAAGAGAGATCAGTAAAATAAAGAATGTAAGAGGGGAAGGAAAAGGGGGGACAGGAATGAGGATTTAAATCAAATTCGATGCATTCATGATTTTGCCAGAATGAACTCAACCCCTATACACACCTATAATGCTCTCTACATATTCCAAATTCAACTTCACACAGATTCTGTTTCTCACAAGCTTTGGATTATAATTTTTAAATTGTGCTTTTAGGCTCTGTAATGTCCCTCACATTTTTTCCTTTTTCTTACCTTCCTATGATTCCACATGGATCTGCATATCATCTAAGTCCTGCACTTCCATCCCCAGGAGAAAAGCGATCTGTTGAATAAATTCTCACTAGAAACAGAGAATCAGATAGTTAGGGTAGACTTAATTCAAGTTATTAGCAAGTGAGTATAAATATTTGAATCCAAGTAGGTTTGAATCAAAGCTATGTTCTGTCTCACCACATTGGAACATGATGCTGTGAATAATTCCCCTCATAGCAAGGTTTTCAGTATTTTAAACATAGTACCATAGTCTCTCATTCCAGATAGTTCATGTTCCTCTTCCAGTGTTATCTTGACAAAGTTCCCTTCTCCAGATATGAATTAACCAAAGCCAAATATACCCCAAGATATACATTACAATATACATTACAATGAAATAGGTATGAATCTTTTGATTCCTACTTAGGACCTCTTTAGCTTTGTAACTGGTAATGACACACTTTGCTTCAAATAAAAAAGCAGTTACTAAACATATTCCTTGGATATTTGCCCTCTGGACTCTGATTCAATAAGGCTCTCCCATTCTCTATTTGTGCAATTGGTTATTTCTACTAAAATTTAGGGTACGACATATGACGTAGTCAACTTAATTCTTAAAGTCATACTATCATAGTGCTGTGAAACTTTGAAAATTGTTATTATGCTTTGTTATGAAGTTTTTATTTTCTATTTTTCACCCATCTAGTTTTACATGAACAGCAAATATGAGTCCCAATCAGATGTCTGTTTCATCATACAAATAGTAGAAAATGAGGTGTAAGTGACAATTGAATATGTTATGTCACTTAATCCTGTCCAGAACCATTTTCATTTATATGGAATAATTTTTTAAAAACACTACCTTAAAGATGAAGAGATAGATTTTGTCAGAAATTCAAGAGCTCAAAATGTCAATTCAGGAACCCAAATTTTAACTCAAAAAGGATTTAAGGTAACTTGAATAATACAGAGCAAGCTGTTATAGGTTAAAATTAGGAGTAAATGAATAAGGAGACATGGCAGGATCTGAGAATAGCAAGAAATTAGACTAAGTGTGCATATTATAAATGCTTATGTTCCAAAAATTATTTTAATAAGAGTTGGCAACCAAAAGGAAAATTTTAAACCCCTGCCTGTTACGCAGTTCACAGTGATTATAAGCTATAAATATCTTTGTTCTGTCCTTATCGAAGCCCAGCATGAAGACCAGCTCTAATGTCCAACTCTCCACTTAACCTCACTTGACCTTTGTCTTCTACAATACTTTGGCTGAGAATGTTTTCTTACATTTATCACGAGTTTGTCTGATCAGCAAGGCGGTTTTGGGATAGCTACCCCCTGTAGCCTGTTTGTTGCATAATATGTCAGAAGCTGCATGTTGACCAATTAATCAGTGACAAGACTAGCACAAGGAAATAAAATATCTTTGTTCATGAGTTTTTCGGAATTGAACAGCATCTCGTGACTATGTGATTAGGATCAGATTGCCTCATTTGGCCCATTCACTGTGAGAAGACACCCACCAGACTGGAACAACCATCAGCCATCTGTATAAACCACTCCGAAATCAGCTTCCCAGCAAGATGGGCCTTGGACAAGAGTTTTCCATCCTCTTATGAGTTGGCTATTTGAAAAAATTGCTTTCCTTGCCTCAAGAGCAAGTTCCTCAACTTAGCCTGTACTGTTGTAAGCAGCTGAACTGAGTCTCATAACATTGCTGGGAGCTGTCAGGAATTTCTCCGCAGATCCTCAAGAGGAGCACAGTGTGTGATGGAATCTGGGTCTTTGATCTTTTTAGTTCCTCGGTTCTGAAGAGTCTATAGTTTCAGTTTTCTCCCTTATAGATCCCTGAGTTTCTTTCCATATCTTGTGAGGCTGAGGAAACATCTCTGGCTCTCCCCGAGCTGACTTGGATCTTATCTCACAAGGTTTTAAATGCACACTGAAGAGACAGCACCTGGCCTGATAGTATGGGAGATCTGGGGAGGAAGCCTGGGTTCAGACATGCTCCCTCCGTGCTCTGCAGGGACATTTCCCTGGGGCCCTTACACCCTGGTGTAGGCAGCACTCTAGGTCTTACAGTATCAGGAATTGTTCAAAGTTGGTCTCATCTAAAGTCAGATGAGAAGGTATTTTAACGTACTGGCTAGTGACTGCAAAATACCAAATCATTCTGCATATAGTCACCAACTGTGTGATGGTGTGCCTGGCAGGACCACCTCTCACTAGGGTAGGGCTTGGAGAAGTACCACAAATACTCTTAAGCCTTGGTTATCCCAACTATAAGAAGGCACAGTATTTTTCTCCAGATTGCTTTGAGAATTTAAGGCATTAGCAAAAAAATAAAGTGCCATCTTAGTACAATAATCTCACACTATTTGTGTCAAGATACTTCATCAATTCTAACCTACCATGTATTTTTATCTTAAATTTCGGCAATCAATAGGAAGCTTAAAAATACATATTCATTTTTTAGTGTTTTTTTAACTGTTTTCTTTGCACTAATACATTAAATTAATAATATATAGTCAATAGTTTCTTAAGAATGGTATTATAAAATAGATAAATAGATTAAAGATATCACCTTGGTACATGAAACAATACTGATTCTTATATCACAGTTGTGGTTAAATTATAGAGCTACAATTATATCTAGAAAGGAAGCAGCAAGTTTCATGGAAGAGAAAGGTTTTAAATAACAGCATATTTGAATACTAGATCCTACCATTGGAAGAATTATTTACCTTATTTCATCTCTTTGAACCTCAGTTTTCTCACCTGCAAAATGAAGATAAATTTACACATAATAATATTTACTTAATAAGGTTTAAAATAACATCTAGCTAGAGCTTGGCGTATAGTAGATATTCAATACATGACTGCAATTTTTAAGCAAACAATGTGCTAAATTTTATGAGGATTGTAAAGATGAACAGAGTGCAAAGAAGTTATAGTTCATGATTGTTTTCTTTAGGTTCTGTGGTTGATATTTTATATATGTTTATCTTAACATCCTAAAAAACTGTAAGGAATTTTTAATACTTACATTTAACTGATTAAGAAACTGTAGGTTGGAGAAGTCGAATTACTCATTGAGAGTCAGTTTTGTCCTCCATGAGCTCATGTCCTACTTGGAGGCGTAAGTAACAAGTACCTGAAGATGGAAGAAGCTGTAGAATGGGAAAAAAATATCATGTCAGCAGAATTGGGGGATCCGACTAAGCAAACATAGAAAAAAGTTCCAGAAATTTAGCTTCCTGAAGTCTCCCTGAGGTGAAGTGAACCCCACTCAGGATAGAGTGCGTTGTGCTTCAGTAACAAGCAACCTGCAAACTGTGGTGGTTAAACAGCAAGGTTGGTTTTTAGTTCTTGGCCCTCGCAGGCTGGAGCTGTCATAGCTGTGTAGGAACCAGGTTGGTGCAAGAGTCATCATCTCTGATAGTGTGGGTTACCGTGCCAGAGAGATAAATGAGCTCTGGAGAGTTTTGTGACTAACTTAATTAGTTAAATGCTTGGGAATTGGATGCTGGGGCCCAGAATCACTTTCACTTTTAAGCACTGTAGGGAACTAGACATCTAATCCTGGTGAACACACTGGGGTCTGGAAGCTCAGTTCTGGCATGTGTCCCACAGAGGGAGAGCTAGAAATATTGGGTGAATAATGAGTAATAATGAGTGCCTTGAATTCTTAAAGAGATCTAACACAACCTATTTTTAATAGATTATAAATTAATATTTTAATAATTCATTTTCTAATTAATAAGTGTGGTTGAAATTGCCCTATAGACAAGGATTTGTGTTAATTTTTACCATCTGTGCACTATTTCTTTAATCCACTACCTAGGTACATGCGATTACTTGCTTACAACCATCACTACTGGTTTTCTTTCAAACCTTTACTCTGCATTTGCTGGTAGAAACTACCCATCGAAAATCTTGTTTTATACCTTCTCCAGGCATCATGTTCTTTGACCAGGCATCATGTTCCAGGTACACTTTTATCCAATACAATTTATTGAAAAATTACCATTTATTTAGCACATTGACAAGGCACCTCAGAAATGGTAAAACATTCTGTAATCATAGTAGAAGAATTTTGTCTTAGCATCCACCTTCTTTGTGGTTAAGACCAGAAATTCAAGAGAGATTCTGAACTTCCTCCCACATATGTAAATTTTCTCAAACTTGTGCACTGGAATTACCTGGATGCTTAAAAAATCACTGATGTTTAGGTTCCACCTCAAGAGTATTATGTAACTGGTCTCAGAAGACACCTGTGTGTTGGAGTTTTTTATAAACTTCCAGGTGATTTTCATATAGTCAAATTTGAGATTCAAGAAGTCTCATTTCTTCCTTCGTCTCTTCCTTCCCACCATCCACTGATCCCTAACGTGAATTACGTTAGCAATCTCCTGTCCGCTGCTCTTGACTTAGTCTAGGTAAGGGGCCAGCACTATGTTTCCATTTAACCTGCACTTCCCTGCCAGTATTCCCATTGCATTCCACATTTGTGTAAATTGCATTGATATGCCCTCTTTATCTTTATCTGAGCATCTTTTTAATTAAATTTTAAGGAGTTGAGTTATTGTACAATCATAAATGTATACAAAGTAACAATGTGTTAGGCAAGTGTTCTTGAACTAGAATTGCCCCCATATTGCCCACCCTCAGTGTTTTGATTCTTCTATATTTCACCCCTACAAGTGATATACTTAGATTGTGAATTTTCCAGAATTAAATGATTGCAGAAGTATTATTGCATTCTCAGGGGTGTAAAGAGTATGCTACATTGTTGATTGTCTCCCTAGATCCCACCCTATTCTCCCCCCATTCCTCCTCTCTCAAGTCTCCCCCCACATATCTGTGGTTGTCCTAGATTATGTGTTGCTATGCTGGGTCTAATACATGAGTTTGATTACCTTTTCACCCAAGACTGGATTTGCCTCCAGTCTCCACAAATGAGTGAAAATATTTGTCTTCACTGTGTTTGGCTAACTTTGCTCAGTGTGATTTCTTCCATAGCCATCTGTTTACCTTCAAAGGCCACAATACCATTGTTTCTAATTGCTGAGTAGAACTCCATGGTATATAAGTACCACAGTTTTTGGATCCATTCACCCAGTGAGGGGCATCTGGGTTGGTTCCATAATTAGTTATTGTAAATTGAATTGCTATGAACACAGCTCTGAACATCTTAAGGGCAGGAATTAAGATTTTCTTATGCCTGACATGTGGTTCAGGTATGCGACATATACTGAGCTCAGTACATATCTGTTGAATGAATGTGAATGAGTTTATGCTCAGCAAAACCTAGACACTGAACCTGGTACAAAGATGGATAAGGGGACTATCTCTCATCAAGACACCCATGCTCTGCTGGGGAAAATGGATATGCAAATAATCTACATGAAAAAAACGTCCTAATGGATGGGGAAATTTTTCCCCAGTATGGGAATTAACTAAGATAATAGAAAGCATTGCCCAAATTTCTAATGATGGTAGTGCTAATTCATGATGTGGTCCCAGTAATCAGATCATGGATATATTATTTAAAATAGGAAAGGTGGAGAGAAACTTATAAGAGAATATAGGGGTAGTTTCATATTTGTGTTTTTTTTTCTTTTTTTAGTGCAGGGATCAAAGCAGGATCTTGTTCACACTAAGGAAGCACTTCACCCCTGAGCTGCACCCATAGCCCCTATACATATGTAGTCTTTTAACATAGTCTTTCATGACCTCCTGTTCGCAGGTCACTTTAGCGACCATCTTTTGTTTGTGTGTTTGAATGTATAAAGATGGTAGAGCATCTTGACATTTCCAAAGCCATCCAAGAAACCAATGGAGAAATGCTTGTGCATATCTGTTCTTTTTTTGTACAGATTATTGCACTCCAATATTATTGCAGCTCCAAGTTTTAAATGCTGAGCTGAAAGTGTGCAAATTAAATGTCCCCATTATCAACTGGCTTCCTGTTAGGTTCTGCCAGCAGGGGTCACTGGTGAAGGATGGAAAGGCTGAAGTCTGGGGAAAAGGGACTTGGTCTTTCTTGCCTGCTAGCTGTTTCTGTCACTGTCACCATGGCAACAGCCCTTAACTCCCCTAGCATTAGTTGGCTTTAATTTCCTCCTCACACTCTGAACCCACTTCCTTGGTTTCTTCCAGTATTTACAATATTAAAGCTGGGGAAGGATTCTGATGGACTGCTTACATCACATATCCATGCCCTGGGCCAGTTACTGTTTGCCAAAAAAGGAGTTTCCATGATAGGCCAAGCCTCTGTGGACATGCCCACTACTGTGGCAGGGGCATGGTCCAGCTGCTATTGGGAGAAACATGGGAGAGAGTAGTGGAGATGCAAACATTATCTATCGCAGTGGGTTCTGAGGTGGGAGGGAAATGATTCCCATCCTCTGAGCAGTCATAGGCATGGAGTCAGTAGCCATTCAAAGCAGCAATACTTCCCCTTTCATATAGAGCTTCCCTTTGCTCTTGGTAATTCTCCACTTTATTGCCACACTATACCTCGAGGGTCTCCCAGCTATGCTCAGACTGGCATGGTCTCCAGAGTTTAAGACCCTGTCAGGGCCTGATAAACACAGAAACACTCAACATACTGAGGGAGCAAGGAGCAATGAATAAATAATTGCTTGCTAGATTCCAGAGGGCCTTTAGAGATAGCATTTGAACCAAATACCAAAAAAGAATCAGTAGGCATTTAGCAGGCAAAAAGTGGAAAGGAAGCGTAGTGGATAATTTTGGCTATGAAAATAGCAAATGCAGAGGAGTGGAGGCATGAAAAGGCATAATGGTTTTGGAGAACCATCTCGCGTGGCAGAGCATAACACGTGTGGGGGCGGAGGGAGGTGCGTCTGGAAAGACAGATTGTGGCCAGATTGTGATGGGCCTGGGACGCCATCAATTCTCTTGGAAAACATCTGCTTCCCATGTGCTGGCCAAAGCTCCAACCACTTCCGCACATACTTGATGATGGGCTCCATTTTTCACAAATGCCTGGCATAAGCTTGCTTCAAAGAGTGCAAGTCCAATAAGAAGATACCTGGTAGGTAAAGAGGGTAGAAATGGAATACAGATTTTCAAATTTGTTACCTTAGCACATTTCAGATTTCAGCAAAATATCTTCAAGCTGTTACAAAGCTATAATGAGCTTTATATCCTCCCTATTTTTATACCTGAATGTTTCCCTGCTCACTGCTGCCATGTCAGGCTCCACTGTAGCTCTCGAAATGGCAGAAAATAGAACTGGGAATTCAGGTAAGAGAACAAATCTGCCCGAGGCTGACTCACGTGAAAATTGAAATATGTAAACAAAGTTTAGCTGCAGTGCAGCAGTTGGAGTACAAATCACTATAGGCGCTGGAACAATATAAGCAGACTGAAAGTGATGTGAGGATATACACATTATTTCAAACTGAAAAACGGAGGGCAAGGCAGAGGGGAAAACAGCGTTTTGGAAACACATTTAGGGAAACATTATCAGGATCTGCACACTGCTGCATATCTTTCTGAACCACAGACAACTGATTTCCCCAGGCTGGGTTTAGAGCTGTTTATGATTATCTTCACCTTGCTTGTGTGGTTAATTAATTATATCTTTTCCTGGTAGCACCACCAGGTTGAGAAGCAGAGATGATGTGAGGTTTGAGGGGAGAAGATGATTAAAAGCTATTTGCAAACTCAAAATTGCCTGAACTAAATGTCACAGGGAAGGATGAATCGGAAGCCAAGATGATTTGGAATTCTTCCTGTCTCAGAACCCAGTGGGCTTGACTCACTGAAAATCACAGAAGTAGCAGGGTAACCAACTCATCATGGCTTGCTCTGGATTTTTCCAGTTTTAAAACTGAAAATCCCACTCCCCAGGCTACTACCAGTTTCAGGCAAACCAGAACATCTCTTCTCCTGAGGGAAGGGTGGTGACATGGCTGGCCATGACTCAGCAAGTCAGGTGAGGCAGGCCAAAGTTTGGGGAGACTTGGGATGCCCCAGGAAAGCATGTGGAGATATGAGGGTTACACTAATTGGAAGGACAATGCCCAGTGAAGCACAGAAATAGACAAAAACATATTAATAAAAATTAAGGGGGAGAATAGTCTTCAGGATCCAGGAGAGACAAATCTTCTAAATCTAAGCAGGTAATCCATACTTCTGGGTGGAGTTGGGAAGGGGGGTTCTTATTGGGCTGGAGGTCTAGGGAAGGATGGAGGTCATAGGCACCGATATGTTTCTGCAGTCAGGTATTAAGTTTCTAGGGAGGTTTGCAGAGAAGGAAGCTTGGATCACCTGGAAGGGTTCATTGACTTTCTATTATTGTGAGGAGAAAACCCAAGATCTTTACTTGGACTTGAAGAATTTTCTACTCTGTGCTCAACTCTTTTCTTGTGTCTTGCCCGACTCCCTTTCCCATCATGTTGGGTCTTCTCTGTTTCCTTAAATAGGCTCTCTTCCCCCAGAGCCCTTGTATAGATAATTTCTATTCCTGGGGTGCCTTTTCCACTCACACTAGCTTCTCCTACCCTTTAGAATTTGGCTCAGAGTTCCTCTCCTCTGACTTCCTACTCTGAGATTTAAACTCTACTCTGAGTGCAGAAAGATAATTTCTTACATTTGCCTAGAGAAGCTCCAGGCAGCCAAAATAATACCCCAGAAAGTTAAATTACTTGCTGAATCCACACAGGACTCTGGCCTGTAGAAATAGTTTCAAATAAGTATGGATGATACAAACATGCAGAGCCCTTCTGTAGCTCCTGAACCTTCTTATTGATTAATTAAGATTTATAGCTCCACCCCAGAGCTTTTTCTCAGCACTATGAATCTTTGGCAGGAGTGAGGGGGTAGGGAGGGTAGAAGAGGAGAAGCCTGTGATGTGTGCCTTAGGAGCAGTATTCCTGGCCTCCACCCACTACAGATAGCTGGATCCCTCAAGCCAGGATGACCGAAAGTGTCTCTGGACATTTTCAAATATTCTCTTCTAGTTGGGGGAGATTGGCCCCAGGTTGAGAACCGTTGCCTAAGTCTGAAGGATCCTTTACACAACATTGGCAAGAGGCTTCCTGAGCAGAATCCTAGTGCTCCCACCACCCATGAGCAGTAAGGAGTCATGGTGGATGGACTTGATAAAGACCTATGGAGGACGTCAGATTAGTAGCACATTCCCCTCTCTGACTCTTCCTGATAACCTGTGATCCACCTTGGTCCAACTTCAGAGCCCTTATTTACAGTTTTAAGAATGGATCCTCCTTCATCCCATTGAAATACAAAGGTAGAATGCAGAGTTGGGCTAATCCTGTACTTGCTCTACAGCTTAGAGCAAGTAATATACTAGTACTAGTACTAGCAAGTAATATACTGCAATATACTAGGTATCGTATAGGGAATACGCTGCGGTATAGTAAAGACAGACACTATGCCATGCATCTGCTCTGGACTCAGTGTTCCACAGGTGCAGCCAATCACTTATTTTCAGTTTAAGACTTTTTTAATTCCTCCCATCTAAGGCCTAGAATGGAGTTTTGCATAAGATCAATAATTCAAAAATGCTTATCAAAGTTAAAAGTCAGCAGAGAATCTGGAAGCTTTGGTGGCCAAGAAACAAGATGGAGCCAACAGGTTTGACCCAGTGGAAAAGAAAAGCCTTTTTAATTTTTTTCCCTATGAAATGTGAATTCAGTATCCAACGCCACTCTTTCTAGTGAATCACAAGTTTCATTTAGGAGTTGTGAGAAATGTAAAATGTTGATCTTCTTAATCCTGATCTTTATTTTAAGAGATCACCAAGTGTGATTTATTTGCATATTAATCCTTAAAAAGCATGACTTTAGAGCTTAGGCTTCACATCCCTGGAATCAAGATCCAAGTCTTTCTCTTAGCAATTGTGCAATATTAGGGAAGATATTTAACCTCTTTGAACCACACTGTTTTAAATCAGTAAAATGGGAATATTAATAGATATTACTCATTACAGTTATAAAGTCCAAATGAAAAAAAAATTAATGTTGGGGACCAATCATAGCACCTAGTTTCATAGAGCAAGAGTTCAGTTGCTAAAGGTTGTTCTTAAAAATTCTGTCTGTTCACTCAGGATAAGTTGTAGGTGAGATGACAGATAATCCATCACTTCCTATCAAACCTACAATTTAAAGATTGAGTAAATCATTTACTTTCTAACCAGCTACTGAAAATTATCAAACCAGTCAGGTTAAGAAAAGTTTTCACCTTTTTTATAAATATGATACATTTTAAACAAGTGTGTACCTTGGGGGTGAAACTATATAATAAGGTTAATGAGAAAAGAAGCAACAGAAATCTGTTTTCATCACTGTTAAGAGCTTAAATCACAGCACAGGGGGAAACAGCTGCTCTGAAAGGCAGCCTAGGAGCAGATCAGTAGAAGCTGATTACCTATTAATGAGAGGGTTTTAGCAGTGAGCCCTGGTGGAAAACCCACCAGCCTTAATTCTTCAAACCTTCTACTGAAGTGGTGGTGTAGATGAATCACTTGATTGATGCAGAAAATCCAAAACAAATTCTTCCCCGGCACTCTGGGGGCTGTCATACTTCACTGCTCTCTTATTTGTTTATGCTAAGGAAATAGGACCCTTCAGTAAGTGAGCATGTGTAGAATTTAATTAAACTCACGGCTGGACTCCACGTGCGCTGCTGGTTCTCATCTAGGGAATGCTGGACTGCGCACCCTGCCTTCCCTCACATTTTCCCTTCTTGCGGTACTTCCACCTCCAGCTCAAAATGGTAGGAAATTATGCTATGTGACTGCAATGGCAAGTGCTTCAGTGTCTTTATTTAGCGCACTTTCTTTTTTATTTCTTTTTAAAGAGAAAGGTTCAGTGTGCGTGTGTGTGAGAGAGAGAGGGAATCAATTTTATTTAGTTTTTCATGTGGCTTTTGTTGCTTAGACACTTCGTTGTGTACATGGTGCTAGGGTTTGAACCTGTGAACTTGTGCATGCCAAGTAAGTGCCAAGCCACCACTCCAGCCCATAGCCCATTTTCTTTAGATAGGGAAATTGAGGCTGAGAGCTTAAGTCACTTGTCCAATGTCTTCTAGCTTGGAGAGCTAGGGCTTAAACCTAGGGTGAGGTCATTATGAGTCTATACTCATAATGACGTATGCAATACAGCGTTAAGTATTTTTAGTCAAATTTAAATATGGTGTATGGCAGTGGTTCTGAAAGTTTGTCCCCAGTGTAAATGACTGCATCACCGAAGGGCTAATTAGCTCTGTAAATGCTCAGGGCCTAGCACAGACCTGTCAGAAGCTTGGGGACCCAGGAAGCCCTCTGAGAGATTCAGGGAATGCCAACAAGCTGATTCACATAGAGTCTATACTAGGCATAAAGGATTTAGGAAGAAAAAAAGATTTTTTGACCTCATGGAGTTCAAAGTCTAGCAGAGGATTTACAAATATAATGAGCAGGGTAAGCGTGTTCTAAGTGCAGTGAGGAAGCACCCGGGAAGTTAGGAAGTGCACTGCACGCGAAGGTGACTCCTCTGGCTGGGGCAGGAAAAGCTTGCTGGGAAAAGCAGTGCTGGGGTTGGATCTTAAAGGCTGAGAAGGCTCTGTCCGCATGACAGGAGAGCAACGTCTAGGCAAGGGATATAAGGTGACAAGACTGATGAGAGCTGAGGAACAGCGGTCACTCTGGGGTGCAGAGCTTGAAGCGTGATGAAGGAAGCAGTGATGGGTGCTTGCACTGGACAGTGAGTTGCCCTCTGTCACTCTGCACTTTGACCCCCACCAGCTGAAGCCTGGGAGTCTGACTTCTTAAATCCCCGGCTTGGAGATTTTAAAGTCATTTGTCAATTTATGACATTTCCGACTGCCCTGTGGTCCCAGATGAGGAGTATACCATATATCACAAAGCCTTGTTCTTCATGAGCTGTTGGGCATCCAGTAATTCATGCATGTTATTTATACCACTCACTCATGCCTCCTCCCTTCTTATGAAGCCCGTATGCCACTGACATTGCTGGTAGCCATCAAGCTGCCTGGCAGATAAAATGTTTGACAAAGGCTCAGCAGCTAGGGATGTCACTTATACTTTATATCATGAATTATAATTCAATTCTTTGTTTCCCCTGATAATCTATCCATGAATAATAATATACTCACTGCACAGGACTTTGGTCTATGACTGATCTATTTTCCAAACCAGTGTTTCGGCATGGGCACTGATTATATTTGAGCACTTAAATTAACCGTGCTGCATTCAACCTGGAATAGTGGAAAGAATGTGGGTTCGGGAATGTGAGAGACCAAGAGTCTAACCCCAACTCTACTTTCCAGCTGTGTCCATTATATCATATTTGAAGATCTACTAATTTAATTGTGTGGCGCTCCCATCTTTCTTACCTGTGGTTGTTTCCAAAGTTGCTATAGTTTTTGAAATGTCTGGGAAGCTTCCAACATCCTTGGTCTTGAAGCCTGTAAATCCCAGGAGCTGCTGACAGGCTGTGCTGATGCTCACATGCACACAATCCTCTGGCTGCCACCACCTCCAGAAAACGAAGCTTCCAGTTCATTTCTGCTTCTTAGACACCTAGATGTCCCTCTCATTGGCAAAATCCCAACATGGAAGGTGGTTCTGAGAAATGCGGTTGCTGCCCACAGAAGCACATGGTGGTGACATCCTAGGTGACCACAGACTACCCACCATCCACCACAGAGCAGGCAAAATGATCTTCCTTACGTCCCAAAGTGAACATTTCACAATCATGCTTAAAATGATTCAGTGACTTCACATTTCTCTAGGGAGAAACCCCAAACTCATCCCCTCACCTGCAAATCTGACTTGATCTTTATCCTGCCTACCTCTTCAATTTTGTCTCATTCCAGCTTTTCCTTCCCTCGCAACTGGCCAGCAAAATTGGTTTCCATTCCGCTTCTTCAACTTGCCACCCCAGAGTTTTCATCCTTACTGTTCTGTATTGAATGACTTTGTCTTTGATTTTCCCTTTCCATTCGTCACCACAGTCTGACTAGAGATTCCCACCCTCTCTGTCATGCCTCTCATTTCCTTCGGAGCAGATTTTGCAATCTGCCCTTTCCTGTTTGCTTAGCTATCCTCTGTCACACCCATTGGAATGGGAGCTCATTGAAAACTAGTGCCATGCTGCCAATTATCTCTCTAGTTTCCTGTTCTGACCTAGTTATAGCCTTTTGGAATTTATCATAGTGGGATGAATTCACAGCTTCAAGCAATCACGGGGCAGCAGACTCTTAAGGGCCCAATACCCCATAGTAACTGTCCCAACCTTAACAAAAGTGCAACAGAAGTAAGACCAGGACCCACACATTGCAATTCTTAAGCAATTTCAGTAACTGCCAAGCAAAGCACCTTAATGCATCCTAAACTCAATAATTTTCTGTTACTGATATTCCTCAACCCCGTCTCCTCGTGCTTCTTGGAATAGCCAGAAATCATACTAATTTAATTAATTGTAACTTAATCCTCACCTCCAAATCTGTCAAAATCTTAATCAGCACCCAGGTAAAGTACACCCAATTCATTGATTTATTTCTTTTCTGTGTGCCCAGAATTCTTCATTACTCTTCTCAATATGAGTCAGCAGAGGTCAGCCCATCGATTGATCAAGGATTAAAACCACCACTAATTGAGATTAGGGATTATAGCCAGTTTATCTATTTCTAGTGATAAGCATGTAGAGAACACGCAAGAAACATTTGTTGAATCACTAAAACAATGTTATAGGCAAATTTCAAAGATTGGATCCTCAACTAACTTAGCTATGCCCCTTGCAGGTCCATAGGCAGAATGCCAGCTTCGTCTCATGATGAAAGCTGTTTTCCAAACAATCACCTTCCCTTTCTATTTACCCTTGGCTGTGCTTTGATCTCATCCTTCACTTTATGCAACGTGCATGCAGCTAGCGTTCTCATGAATCCTCATGAACAGAACGTATCTCACAGGCATCCAGTGTTCCCAGCAATAGCCATTTTGGCAAATCTGATTGGTTTTGTCACAAACAAATATGAGTCTGAGCACATCATTTACATGTTCCTCCAAAGTCTAAATGGCACTAATGAGTGGAAAAATCAAGCTGAATTTTCCATTAAATATGCTTTCATTTGTGTCAGTATTTACATGTTTGTGGTTAGTAGAGGAAAACAGGTATGATAATCATTTTTTTCTTGTTTAAGGTAAATAAGAATTCATTTAACTTAGAGGGAAAACCATTGTTATCTTTTAAAAAAATAGTTAAATATTTCTTGATGTTGTCTGAAGTACCATAAAGTAAGAGTAGAAAATAATACTAATAATAGCTATCAACTATTGTATAACTATTGTTTTCCAGGCAACCTTCCAAAGAATTTCTAAGCCCATGTTCCATATTACAAGAAAGTCTTTTCTTCTAGTAGTCACAGAGATAATTTGAGATTAAACTAGAGCTTAATTCTTGGTTACTTTGACTTTAAAACTCAAGTTTTACTTCCCTGTTTTCATAGCATTCTAGACCTCAGCTTTATAACGGAATGTGTCTTTTTAATGTAATTATTTTCCAACTAATATGCATTGATTGTAAATATTATCCTTAGTTGAGCCCAACCATGATCATCAACCCACAGTAGGCTGGCTATCCATGTGAGTGAGACCAAGCAGAACAGAGCAGCTCAGCTGAGCTCAGCCAAGATGAACCAAACAGCAGACTGCACACAGGTAGCCAACAGCAGAACAGACTAGCTGAGCCTGGCTTGGATCAGACAATCCCTCATTGATCCATACTCAAGAAAGACGACAAGTGGTTATCTTAACCACTGCATTCTAGGGCTGCTTTTCTACAGTAATAGCTAATTGATGCAGACGCTAATTCATCCTGTAAGTCTGCTTAATAAC
>PVKS010027872.1:6626-27146 GCA_004027875.1 Aplodontia rufa
AAAAATCAAATCTAAATGGATCAAGGAATTAGAAATTAAACCAGCTACCATACAAATACTAGAAGAAAAATTAGTACCAACACTCCAGCTATGGGAGTTGGCAACGACTTTCTCAACAAGACTCCTAAAGTGAAAGAAATACAGTCAAAAATCAATGAGTGGGATGCCATTAAACTAAAAAGTTTCTGTACAGCCAAGGAAACAGTCAAGAGACAACCTACTGAATGGGAGAAAATCCTCTGACCGGGGACTAATATCCAAAATTTACATAGAACTCAAAAAACTCAATAACAAAAACACAAACAATCCAATCAATAAATGGGCCAGAGAGCTAAACAGAAACTTCTCAACAGAGGAAATTGATCAAGCCAATGAATACATGAGAAAGTGCTCTAAATCACTGGTAATCAGAGAAATCCCTGTAGTACCTTTAAAAGAAATTTCCAGCCACTTGAGGTAACCCAAGGCTCTCCATTCATTGCAACTCACATACAAAAGCAGGAATATGTCAGGCAGAAGCTGGAAACAGAGGAAGGCTCAAGAGGGGAAATATGTATATGGGTGTGCTTGTGTGAGTGTGAGTGTGTGTTTGGGGGGTTGGGAAACATTTTAAAGAAATAAAAATTTTACATCTCAAAGTTATCAGCACATATGGTTCTGAGTACACTTTTCTTGGTTACTGACAATGACCAAGGATTTGAAGGTTTTAGAAATCCCAAGTGAAGGCAGAGGGACTAAGTACACCAACTCTTGGGTTCCTGGAGCAGGAAAAAAGCCAGTCAATTCAAATGTTGAATCTTGGCTCTGTCCCTTACTGGATGATGACCTTGGGCAAGTTTCGTTTTCTTTCGGGTGGGGTTCCTGCAGATGTCACATGCGGTTGGTGTGAGGCTTGGCCAGCATCTTGTATGCAGTGCTTCCGGCTTTTCCGAAGTAAGTGCAAGCTTGGGTGATGATGGGGAGATGACAGGGCACTGCTCCCTTACTTGGCTCACCTAGTTTGGGTAAATAAATTACGAAATAAGTACAGAAAACCTCTCCATTTACTAATGATGTGTTCAAACCTGTAGGTCTCTGGGCAAAGGAAGAAGATGCCTTTGGACAACAAAAATCCCAAGTGATTATTTTTCCTCCAAAAGGAAAGTGTACAACATGAATGTGCTGATCACAGTTGAGAATTCCGGAGATGGAGACAAGGAAGATTAGAGCTTAGTTCAGCAACCTGGAAGACCCCCCTCCAATATTCCTGAGGTTCCCATCCATCACCTGTTTCCATGTGCACATGCAATACAGACGTGGCCAAGTTTAGCTGGGCAAGAGAGACTGGTTTTATTGATTTGTTTTGCTGCTGTTGTATATAGTTATTTATTGTGAACCCCCCACCAGTGATAATGTAGAAACACACACATTAATTACATTTTAAGATTAAAAATCCTAATATTGGTGTTGGAATGGTGGATCAGTGGTTATGATGCTTGCCTGGCATGCACAAGGACGCTAGTTCAAACCCCAGCACCACGTACACAATGAAGTGTTGGAACAACAAAGGCCACATGAAAAACTAAATAAAATTGATTCCTTCTCATTCTCTCACTGTCCTTCTCTCTTTAAAAAAAAATCCTAATACCATTGGAAAAAATCTTGTTTTAAGAACCTATCTTCTTTCCAATTTTATATTTAAATAAACATATTATAATCATGCATTTAAAAAGTGATTATTCAAAGGTTGTCAAACTCATGTATTAGACCCAGCAAAGGCATTGCAATGCATAATCTAGGGGAACCTTAGATATGTGGGGTGGGAGGGAAAAGGAGGTATGGGGGAGGGAAAAGGGAAGGAGAATAGAGAAGGATCTAGGGAGACAATCATCAATGTATCATACTCTTTACCCCCCTAAGAATCTAAATAATACTTATGCAATCATTTAATTCTGGAAAATTCACAATCTAAACATTTATATTGCTTGTAGGGGCAAAATATAGAAGAATCAGGAGACTGGGGCATGGGCAATGTGGGAGTAATTCTAGTTTAAGAACAAATGCATATCATATTGTTTCTTTATATGCATTTGTGATTGTACAATAACTCAACTCCTTAATAAAATTTAAAAAATAAAAATAAAATAAAAAGTGATTATTCCTCCTGTGGATAAACCCATTTGGAAATTTTCATCTTTGTTGGATTAACAGGAGCTGAAGGAGGGGAGCCTGAGGAGCTGCTGCTTAGTACGTATGGAGTTTCAGCTGGGAATGAGGGAAGGGTTTTAGAGGTGGAAAGTGGTGATGGATGCCCAGCCTTACAAATGAACTTAATTCCTCTCAATAGTACTCTTAAAAATGGTTAAAGTGATTTTATGTTAAGTGTAGTTTACTACAATAAAAATGTGCTTTTATAAGAAATAACATTAAAAATCAATAAATGGGGGGCTGGAGTGGTGGCTCCGCAGTTATGGCACTTGCCTGGCATGCATCAGTACATGGGTTCAAACCCCACACCATATACATAACGAAGTGTCAGGGCAATGAAAATCAAAAGAAAAATTAACTAAAAATTGCTTCTCTCTTTATCTCTCTCTCACTGTCCCTCTTTCTTTAAAAATATCAATAAATGGGGGGCTGGAGCAGTGGCTCAGTGGTTACAGTGCTTTCCTGGCATGCATGAGGACACAGGTTCGAATCCCAGGACCATGTTACATGACAAAGTGTCAGGAAAGCCACAGGAAAAATTAAATAAAATTGATTGTCTCTCTCTCTCTCTCGTTATCCCTCTCTGTTAAAAAAACAAAAAGAAAAACAAATAACCTAGTCAATAAATGGGCAAAAGAACTAAACAGACACTTCTCACGAGAAAAATTATAAATGGTCAAGAAATAAGTGAAAAAAGGTTCAACATCTCTAGCAATTAGAAAAATGCAAATTAAAACCACATTGAGATTTCACCTCACTCCACTTAGAATGGCAATAATCAAGAATTCAAGCAACAATAAATGTTGGTGAGGATGTGGGGAAAGGGTACACTCATACATTGCTGGTGGGACTGCAACTTGGTACAACCATTCTGGAAAGTGGTCTGGAGATTCCTCAAAAAACTAGGAATGGGGGCTGGAGCGGTGGCCCAGCAGTTACAGTGCTTGCCTTGCATGTGCAAATACGTGAGTTCAAACCCCAGCATCATGTGCACAACAAAGTGTCAGAGGAATGAAGGTCACATGAAAACCTAAATAAAATTGATTCTCTTTCCATCTCTCTCTCTCACTGTCCCTCTCTTAAAAAAAACAAAAAACAAAAAACTAGGAATGGGACTACCACTTGACCCAGCCATGCCACTCCTCAGCATATATCCAAAGGATTTAAATCAGTGTACTATAGTGATGCAGCCACATCAATGTTTATAGCAGTGTGATTCATGATAGCTAATCCATGGAGCCAACCAGGGTGCCCTTCAACAGATGGATGGATAAAGAAAATGTGGCATGTATACCCAATGGAGTATTACTCAGCCATGAGGAAGAATGAATTTATGGCATTTGCCTGCAAATGGATGGAATTCAAGGCTGTTATGCTCTGCAAAAT
This sequence comes from Aplodontia rufa, assembly GCA_004027875.1. Lineage (NCBI taxonomy): Eukaryota > Metazoa > Chordata > Mammalia > Rodentia > Aplodontiidae > Aplodontia > Aplodontia rufa. Next base: position 10,200 of record PVKS010027872.1, read on the forward strand.
AAGCCAGTCTCAAAAAGCCAAAGTTCAAATGTTCTCTCTGATATGCGGAAGCTAACCCCAAATAAGGAAAAGATCAGAGAAATAGACAAAGAGGAAGGAAAAGGAGAGAGGAGGGATGAGATAGGGAAAATTTGAAGAATGAATCAGATTCAACTTTCATAAGTTCATATGTGAACATACCATAGTGACTTTCATCAGCAAGATCAGCAAGATACTAATTTAACAACAAAATACTTATTAGTAAACAACGGGGCAGTAGAGTAAAGGGAAAAGAACGGGGTGGGGGAAGGGGTTAATACTGGGGACTGAATTAGAACAAGTTATATTCCATGCTTTTATAATTGCTTTATTGTATGTATATCTAAAAAAGCCAATAAAAATAATTTAAAAATGTGCTTTTAAGATGCGAATAAATTGATGTAACTTGCAATGCCACCAGCATGCAGTAGAGGGGGAAGGGGATTTAAACTTGACTTTTTCCTATCTCCTGCAGCTAGTTCTGACCCTGTTAGTGAATCATCCACACACCTGCAGCTCTGCTGAGCCCGTGCAAGCCCTGGGTAAGAATGGGTCACTCTGTTTTTTCATAAAAAAGAAATGAGGGTTGCGTGGGTCTTTTCTAAGAAGGTAATGTGAGCTAATACAGATGGAAGGAAAGAAGACATATTCAGATTTCCTATTATTTACCACTTTGCCTAAAGATCTGTGATTAGCGACCATGGGGTGATTGTTTTGAGGGATTATCTTGAAGGTGTTTGTTTGAGGGTTTTGATTTCTTTCATTGCAGTTTAAACATGGTCAGTTCTTCTATATAGACTTGATGGCCTCAGGAGTTGCAGTGAGTTTCCTCTAGCTTTTATTTTCTTGTAATACATGTTGATGATATCTGCTGGATGAGATCTTTGGCTTCTTAAAGTGTATCTGTTGCTCCTTTACCCACTTCAAAAGTTTTGCATTTGTTTTGCCTGGCAGAAAGTAGGGACAGTTCGTGTGGGTCGTGTACGATGCTGTTCTTGCATCTGGTGGACTTCCACCAGAAGTCCAACGTGGTCAAAGTCGTGGTGAGGCCACTGGAGAGTTTTGTTCACAACATCTAGGCATTCCAGTGCTGGAAGAGCTTTCTCACAGTCTGCCTAGGCTGAGCTATTAATTAGGGATGTGTGCATTTCGAGATTTCTTTCAATTCTTGTGAAGTTATAATGATCTTAAAAATATATTTACACATAGGCAAAATCTCTCAAACTTTTTGACACGGAGCAGAGTCCCCCACGGCTTCATACCACTTCAGAGAGAAGCATCAGGGTTGGAAGAGAGGAGGAGGCCACCATGGTAACTGGCCCAGTCAAAGGACACCACCTCTGTCATCGCATTCTAAGCTACTGCACTGTAGGGCTTGAGATGCCTTCAGTGTGGGTTTAATTGCCATCCAGGTGGGACCAGATAGACCTAAGTTCAAATCCCTTCTCTACTGCTGATTCCCTGGGTCACCTTGGGCAAGTTTCTTAACCTTGGGTTTTAGCTGCTAGATCTGTAAATGGAATAATAATAGCCACTGTTTTGTTGGGTTGTTGAGTAGACTAAGGTAATGTAAGAAGAACACGTAACTCCATATCAGACACCTGGGAAACCGTCAAAAAAGATCATTCTCTTATGTTGCGAAAATCATTCAACATCCAGAGGACTTTTAAGTCTTTGTCCATTTCTCTCCTGAATCAATGGGAAAAGAGAAATTAGATGACTAAATACAGATTCTTTGGGAAACCACCAGTTGTGGTTTCATGGTGCTTTTGGATTTGGGCTTGTAAGTCATAAATTATTAAAGAGAGTCGTTCACTGTTTTTCACCTGCTTTCGGCATAGCAGTAATATGATAGTATTCCTGAGTATGATATTTACTGAATGCACCTTTCATCAAAAGTTTATGTCGGGGCTGGGGGTGTGGCTTAATGGTGGAGTGCTTCTTGCATGCCTAAATTCCTGCGTTCACTGCGTTCAACTTCAGCACTACAAAAAAAATCTACTTTTAAAAATGTTTTAGTGAAATACCATAATGCACATGTATTACCTGAGAAACTGGACCTTTTTATCTTCTTACATTCAAAAAATTTCAAAAAGAGTTCTGTTCTAATTTCAGTTCTATATATAGTTGTGGTATTGGGTAGGGGAAAGAAGTGGGTAGGAAATGGAAACTCTTACAACCCAGAGGATTCCAGATAAAGCAACTGGACAGATTCTGCTGCCTTTTTTTTAAAGGCCATCCATACCTGGAAGCTTAACATAAGTTGTTACAAAATAAAGTTCTCTGGGCTGGTCATGGTGGCACACACCTGTAATCCCAGAGACTTAGGAGCCTGAGGCAGGAGGATCACAAGTTCAAAGCCAGCCTTAGCAACTGAGCGAGGCTCTAAGCAACTTAGTGAGAACTTGTCTCAAAATAAAATATAAAAAAGGGCTGGGGATGTGGCTCAGTGGTAAAGTGCCCCTGGGTTCAATCCCTGGTACAAAAAAAAAAAAAAGAAAAAGAAAGAAAGAAAGAAAAGGAACAAAGAAAGAACTCTTCAACATTAAAATTACCTTTATCAACTTGGTGATTATTAATGGCAGTGATCCAAGCTATATAATGGAGTCCACCATTTTATAGATGAGAAAGCTGAATCTTTCAGAGGCTAAATAAGTGGTCCAAGATACACAGCCAGTATGTGGTTAAGATTGGACTTGAACGCCAAACTCGTTCTTTCAGCCATCACACACAGCCCCACATCAGGAATTCACAATATAAATTCATTCATTCAGCACTGATTTTTTTATGACACATTATGTATGATCTTGTGGTACGGGGATAAAATATTGAAGTCATTCATTCTTACATTCATCAGGTATTTACTGAGCCTGTGCAGGAGATACAGAAGGGGACAAGATAGACAGCTCTCTTGGGGATGAGAAGTGGAGGAGACTGAGTGGTCAGCAATCTGGTGAACTCTAAGAATAAGAATTAGATCATCACTGTGGATAAATCATGAATTTTTGTAAAATGTAGGAATTCTCCAAGTGTACAGTGTAAGGGAAGTCACTCAAGATGCTGTGATGATGTGTGTCACCAAGATCAGGGATAAGATGCTCTGTGTGCTTCAATGGTACTAACACTTCTATGGGAAGCCAGGAGTAGCCTGCATGTCTGTCTCCTCCACGTGAGGACACAGGGAGAAGGTGGCGGCCTGCACTGCAGGAAGAGGCCCCTTGACAGGAACTCAGCCAGCCAGCTCCTTGATCTTGGATGTCGCAGCTTCTTGATCTTGGATGTCGCAGCACCCAGAACCGTGAGCAATGTTTATTGTGTAGGTCATTCAGTCTCTGGGTGATTTGTTATTGCAACGTTTAAGTAAGACAAAGTATTTTTATTTTTTATTTTGGAAGATGTTTTCTAGAACTCCTTAGACACACACACACACACACACACACACACACACACAAATTTGGGAAGGTTCTGGAAAAAGAGAAACCCAGATGAGAGTGGAGAGTTTAGTCTGCTTTCTTGCTGCTGCAACCAAAAGACTGACAGGAACAATTTTAGAGGAGGAAAGGTTTATTTGGCACTCATGGTCTCAGAGGTCTCAAAGCATAAACAGCTGGCTCCCTTGCTCTGGGCCCTGTCTTTTGCAGAACATCATGGTGGAAGGGAATGGTGGAGGAAAGCAGCTGAGGACCTGGCACCAGGAAACAGAGACAGACTGCAGACCAGGGACAAAATATACACCCCAGAGGCACGCCCCAATGACCCCGCCACACCCTACTTGCCTACAGCTACCTCCTAGTTAGTCCCCATCAGAGGATCAATGCACTGATTAGGTTGAGGCTCTCATAACCCAACCCTTTCACTTCTGAACTTTCTTGCATTGTGTCACACATGAGCTTTCGGGGGGACACCTCACGTCTAAACCATAACAGCAGTATTCTAGATGACCTCAAGCTTTCATTGTGCCAACTTAGCCCCACATGTCCACAACCACGTGTCACACACACTCGCTCTGTTGTCTGTGTCTCAGTGGTTTTTCTTTGGAGTCCTGTCACCTCCCACCACATACACACGCTATTTTGTCTACTGTCTCTTTTCATACTCACTCCTTAGACGGTAAGCTGTGGAGGGAAAGAAACTCAACTGTTCTTGTTCACTGCTGTTTCCCCGCTGTCTAGAGAAGTTTCTGTCAGAATAGGAACTTCATAAATATCCTGATGAAGGAATCTCATGAAAGTCTTGGTTCTCCAACCACCTCCGTTCTGTGTCAGAGAGACAACTTGAAGTTTGACTCTTCTCAATCCTCATCCGTGACTTTTCTCCCCTGTAAAGAGGGGGTGATAGTGCTGCCCCCCCTGAGGATTATGATGAATAGGTGAGATGATCCATGTGAAGAATTCAGCAGGCGCCTCGGCACATTGAAAGCCCCCCAAGAATGGAAACTGTTATTTTTTTTAAAGAAAGAAGGACAGAGAGAGAGAGAGAGAGAGAGAAACAATTTTTATTTAGTTTTGCATGTGGCCTTCATCGCTCCGAGACTTCTCTGTGTACGTGGTGCTGGGGTTTGAACTCGTGTACTCGCACATGCTGGGCAAGCTCCGTAACCGCCAAGCCACTGCTCCAGCCCCCAAACTATTATTTTTAATCTCATTATTGCTAGTATTTGGCAGTGATCCAGATTGCTTTTGCCACCAATGTGAAGACACTTGGGGCATAAGGACAAGAATCCTGTTTGTTTCTGTTTTGGACCTTCCAGGTATAGTGGCACATGTTTATGAAGGAAGGACAGATATTATCTACAGGAACTCTCCACATCTACAAATACAAAAGTCGAGGAGCAATTCCGTATTAATTCAAAGGCCCACAATGTTTAACAATAAAATCGTTTCAATCTTCTTTGATAGCCTTCAGACTATCAAAAAGGGATGTGGGGCCAGGTGTGGTGGCAGACACCTATAATCCCAGGGACTGGAGAAGCTAAGGCAGGAGGATTGCAAGTTCAAAGTCAGCCTCAGCAATTTAGGGAGGCTCTAAGCAATTTACTGAGACCCTGTTTCAAAATAAAAAGGCTGGCTTGGGGGCTGGAGCAGTGGCTCGGTGGTTACGGCACTTGCCTGGCATGCACAAGGATGTGGGTTCAAACTCCAGCACCACGTACACAAGGAAGTGTTGGAGCAATGAAAGCCACATGAAAAACTAAATAAAATTGATACTGGCTTTCTTTCTCCCTCTGACTGTCCCTCTCTCTTTAAAAATAATATTAACAAGGGCTGGAATGGTGGCTCAGTGGGTACGGTGTTTGCCTTGCATGCACAAGTCCGTGGGTTCAAACCCGAACACCACATACACAACGAAGTGTCAGAGCAACAAAGGCCACATGAAAAACTAAATAAAATTAATTCTTTCTTTCTCTCTTTCACTGTTCCTCTCTCTTAAGAAAAATAATAATAAAAATAAAAAGGCTGGAAATGTTGCTCAGTGCTTAAGCACCTCTGGGTTCAATCCCCCTCACCAAAACTTAAAAAAAAAAAAAAAAAAGGCGGGGGGGATGTGGTGGGTGTGGAGTCTGACCTGACAAGGAAGTTCTTCAGTGAAGTGGGAGAGAGGTGCATCTCCAACCTACTGCGCTCTTTATGAGAATTCAGACCTGTCTCTGTTTGGGGGACTTGGTACATAGAGTGACTGGCCTGCAGATTAATCAGCCAAGACTCTGAGTGCAATTCAAGTCAATGACTCGCTATATAGGTTGACACTTTATCCCAACTTCTTGATGAATATAGTCAGATACTGGAATTAAAAAAAAAGTCCTAGAAAAATGAAATTATGTCATTTGCAAGAAAATGGATGGAACTTAAGAACATTATGTTATGGGGCTGGAGTGGTGGCTCAGTGGTTGCAGCACTTGCCTGGCATGCGCGAGTACACGGGTTCAAACCCCAGCACCACATACACAACAAAGTGTAGGAGGAACAAAGTCATGTGAAAAACTGAATAAAAATTGCTTCTCTCTCTCTCTCTCTCTTCTCACTGTCTCTCTTTCTTAAAAAAAAGAATATTATGTTAAATGAAATATGCCAAATTTAGATGGTCAGGGGTCAATTTTTTTTCCTTTTATGTGGAAACTAGAGAGAAGACAAGAAGGGTTGGAGGGAGAATCTCATGAAAATCAAAGGGAAATCAGAGAATAGTGGAACAGGACTGCAGGTGGCAACAGGGCAGGGAGGGAAGCAGGGCTGGGGAGTGACATTGGCTAAATTACATTGTTATGATGTGTTCACGTGCGAATATAAAACAACAAATCCCACAATTATGTAAAACTTTAATACACCAATAAAAAATAAAAATGAAAAAAATAATTACATTCTTGCTTTTAAAATCCTATAGGACTTAACTAACCAATAAACAAACCATTGTTCTGTGCTCTCTCTCTAGAGTTTGGAACTCATCTTCATCATTCACATGAGGAAAACAGTGATAAAATACTTGGAAACACAATGAAACTCACCAGAAACTTTTGTGTGTTTTGTATTATTGTTATGTCAATAGAGGTCTGGGCCCCAAAGCCTCCAGAAGAAAGGGAATTAACTACTAACTACTCCAGCTTCTCTCTAAGAAAGGTTCCCACAGACTTGACCCCAACCACAACCACACTGGATTTATCCTATAACCTCCTTTTTCAAGTTCAGAGTTCAGACTTTCATTCTCTCTCCAAACTGCAAGCTTTGATTTTAAGCCATAACAGAATCCTACAGCTGGACATCAAGGTCTTTGAACTGAACCAGGAGTTAAGCTATTTAGATTTGTCTTACAATAGACTGAAGATTATAACTTGGCATTCACTGCCAGGTCTCAGACATTTAGATCTTTCTTTTAATGACTTTGATACCGTGCCTATTTGTGAAGAGATTGGCAACATGTCGCACTTGGAAATCCTGGGTTTGAGTGGAGCAAAAATACAAAAATCAGATTTCCAGAAAATTGCTCATTTGCATCTCAATACCGTCTTCTTAGGATTGAGAACCCTCTCTTACTATGAAGAAGGAAGCCTGCCTATCTTAAACACAACAAAACTTCACATTGTTTTACCAAGGAACACAGATTTTGGGATTCTTTTGCATGATGGAATCAAGACTTCAAAAATATTAGAAATGACAAATGTACATGGCAAAAACCGATTCTTAAGTTATGAAACTCAACAAAAACTTATTTTAAAAGATGCCAAGACATCTACACTGCTATTTAATGAAGTGGATTTACTCTGGGATGACCTCCTCCTTACCTTCCAATTTGTTTGGCACACATCAGTGGAATACTTCCAAATCCAAACTCTGACTTTTGCAGGGAATGTTTATCTTGACCACAGTTCATTTGACTACTCAAACACTGTAATGAGAGCTATCAAACTGGAGCATGTACATTTCAGAGTTTTTCATATTCCACAGGATAGAATCTACTTATTTTTTACCAAAATGGACTTAGAAAACCTGACAATATCAGATGCCCAAATGCCACACATGCTTTTCCCTAATTATCCTACAAGTTTCCGATATTTAAATTTCGCCAATAATGTCTTAACAGATGACATGCTTAAAAAGCCTACCCAACTGCCATATTTGAAAACTCTCATTTTGAAGGGCAATAAGCTGGAGACACTTTCCTTAGTGAGTTGTTTTGCTAACAGGACATCTTTGATGCACTTGGACCTGAGCCAAAATCTATTACAACATAAAAATGATGAAAATTGCTTTTGGCCAGAAACGTTGATCACCATGAACTTGTCATCCAATAAACTTGCTGATTCTGTTTTCAGGTGTTTGCCCAGAAATATTCAAATACTTGACCTGAATAATAACAAAATTCAAATTGTCCCTAAAGACATTATTCACCTGAAGTCTTTACGAGAGCTAAATATCGCATTTAATTTTCTAACTGATCTTCCCGGGTGCAGTCATTTCAGAAGACTCTCAATTCTGAATATTGAAATGAACTTAATTCTGAGCCCATCACTAGATTTTTTTCAGAGCTGCCAAGAAGTTAAAACTCTAAATGCAGGAAGAAACCCATTCCAGTGTACTTGTGAATTAAGAGATTTCATTCAGCTTGAAAAATATTCAGAGGGCATGATGGTTGGATGGTCAGATTCATACATCTGTGAATACCCTGTGAATCTAAAAGGGACTCGATTGAAAGATGTTAGTCTTCCCGAATTGTCTTGCAACCTGGCTTTGTTAATTGTCACCGTTGTGGCTATCATGGTAGTTCTGGGGGTAATTGTGGCCCTCTGCTGCCTTCGTTTTGATCTGCTCTGGTACCTCAGGATGCTGGGTCAATGGGCACAAACGTGGCACAGGGTTAGGAAGACAGCACAAGAGCAGCCTAAGAGAAGTGTCCACTTCCATGCCTTTATTTCATATAGTGAACATGATTCTCTCTGGGTGAAGAATGAATTGCTCCCCAGTCTAGAGAAAGAAGATGGTTCTGTTTTGATTTGTCTTCATGAGAGAAACTTTGACCCTGGCAAGAGCATTGCAGAGAATATCATAAGCTGCATTGAGAAGAGCTACAATTCCATCTTTGTGTTGTCCCCCCACTTTGTCCGGAGTGAGTGGTGTCACTATGAAACCTACTTCACCCACCACAGTCTCTTCCACGAAGCGTCTGATCACATCATCCTTATCTTATTGGAACCTATTCCACTCTACTGTGTTCCTACCAGGTTCCGTGCACTGAAAGCTCTCCTGGAAAAGAAAGCATACTTGGAATGGCCCAGGGATAGGTGTAAATGTGGGCTTTTTTGGGCAAATCTTCGAGCTGCTATTAATGGTAATTTATCAGACACTGGAGAAATGTGTGAACTACAGACATTCGCAGAACTGAATGTAGAATCCCGAGGTTCTGCAGTATCTCTGATAAGAACAGATTGCTTATAAGACCCCACCTCCCTAGGGAAATTGGGGACCATATATGCTGTTGGGATATAAATGGATACAACCTTTATGATGGCAATTTGTCATTATCTATTAAAATGAAAAACCAGGCCGGGCGTCGTAGCACACATCTATAATCCCAGCAGTTCAGGAAGCTGAGGCAGGTGGACTCTAAGTTCAAAACCAGCCTCGGTAACTTAGCAAGGCCCAGAGTAACTTAGTGAGATTCTGTCTCAAAATAAAAAATAAAAAGGTCTGGGGAGGCTGGGGATGTGGCTCAGTGGTTAAGCACCACTGGGTTCAATCCCTGGTAGCAAAAAAAATTCCTTTCAGGTCAATTTTTAAAATATATTCTATGAAATACCTGTATAAATATGCAATGTTTTATGTAATTATCACAGAATTGTTTATAATCATGAAAAATTGAAAAACTTCCCAAATGTTCACAAAATAAGGGTTGATTAAATTGTAGTACATCCCTGTAATACAATATTAAATAGCCTTTATCATATGGAGAAAATTATATTGATATGTTAGTTTATGCATTGAAATTAAGGTCTAAAATTATCTATCAGTATCCTGGCATAGTAATAGTGGTTTGGGTCTGGAAGGTTGGATTATAGGGAGCATTTGATCTCTACGTTGTATATATCTGTAACATTTGGATTGCTTAGATTGAACCTGTATTTCTTTTGAAAGTAAAAAAAGATATTTCAAAAGCCTGCACATCTTACTCATTTTGCTTCATTTTTCCCTTCTCATCTCACAGGTCACAGGAAGAAAACAAGCACTACTCAATTTGGCAAAATTGTAAAACAAATATGTCACTTCTCTGGTTGGAAACATTTTTGTAGTTGATCCACATGGAGCAGGGAAAAAATACCATGCACTTTTTTTTTCTTTTTAAAGACAGAGGGACAGTGAAAGAAAGAGTCCATTTTATTTAGTTTTTCATGTGGCTTTCGTCACACTTTATGTGTACGTGGTGCTGGGGTTGGAACCTGTGTCCTCAACACATGGCAGGCAAGTGCTATAACTGAGCCACCGCTCCAGTCCCCATGTTACGCATTTTTAAGATCTGATGCCAATTTCCTCTTAACTCCCTGCATTCTGGGGCTCAATACTTGAGTCATTTTTTTTTTTTTCCAATCAGCCTTCTTTGTGCTCCAGATCCTGTATCTGGCATCATGCCTGCCTGGAATGGCTTGTTCAGGAAATGTTACATTTCCTTCAAGGCACAATGCAAAAGTCAACCTTTCCTGGAAAACTTCCTCAGTCCTTCCAATCAGTATAATGCTGGAATGAGTTTGGTTTGGCCAGAGGATCTTGGTGGGACACAATTGGCCTCAGGGTAGATGGTGGGATTTGAAGGCAATTCCTGAGAAGCTGAAGAAGAGCAGGAATGGGTTAAGTTCAGCAAGAAGACAGAGAATCCAGAGAAGGATTCCTGAGTGTAGTTTGCACTTGAAATTGCTTATATTTGGTTGTTCTTGATCTACACAGACATCTGGTTTTCATCTCATTTACTCTAATAAAACTAGTTTCCAGGGCTGGAGCCGTGGTTTAGTGGTTACAGCGTTTGCCTGGCATGTGTGAGGACGCGGGTTTGAGCCCCAGCACCACGTACACAACAAAGTGTCTGAGCAATGAAAGCCACATGAAAAACTAAATAAAATTGATTTTTTTCTCTCTCTCTCATTGTTTCTCTCTCTTAAGAAAAAAAAAAGGGGGGGTTGGGGATTTAGCTCAGTGGCAGAGCGCTAGCCTAGCACACGCAAGGCCCCAAGTTCGGTCCTCAGCCCTGAGAAAAGAAAAAGGATCTCCGGAGCAGGTTAAAACTGAATTCTGCATCCACTTTATTTCCTTACAGTTTTTCCTCTCGGGAATTCCTCATGCTGGTAGTCTTTTCTTAAGAAGTACTTCTCTATCGTGCCAACCTGAGAGAAGAGGGAAAGGTTGAGTGTCAATCAAAAGCCAGAGCTGAGGAGCCAGGGGTCAGCAGCCTTGAAGCTGAGCATCTCTTTCTTGCCCCTGCCTCGCGAGCCCAGGGTCTATCTGACAGTAGGGAAAACCCACGGAATTGCAGTGACTGAGGGCAGAGAGTGGGGACGATGACATTCCTCAGCTGGGCCACTGACAGAAGTGTGGTTCTTGGCTTCTGAAGAAGTGAGACTGCTTCCATGTGAGGCTTTGTGAATCTTGAGTAAATTACTTGATATGAGATGGATCAGTTTGGATCTTATAAAGAAGGTAACAGCCCTAAACCCACCAGGATTTTGTGGTAGAATCCTCAGTTGAGTCATATAGCTTTAACAGTAGATGTGTTCTGTTATGATTTTAAAAAAATACCACCTTAAGCTTAGCTTTCAGCAACTTCTTGTTTCAGGAGCTGGACCAAGGCAGGACCATGCAAGGTGGGGGTTAGGGAAGTTGGGTGGGGATTCCTTAACATATATCAGACCGTACACGTTCCCTTTGCAGAAACTCAGATACTGTCCACAAATTCCTAATATTCTTGGTTTTGACTGTTAGGGTTTGTACTCAGAGGAAACAAATTTTACGAGAGTGGAATGTTATTTGCTTTGGGGGCTTGAAGAAACACTAACGTCAAGCAAATCTAATGATGCAATTTTGTCCAGGAAATTTCAGATTTCAGCAATGACTCCACTCTGCTGAAGCATGAGGTGCTTGGGGAGGGGAGCATCCATTGACCCACGTTGCAATAGAAGCCTGTGGCTCCAGATCTCATGCACTTGGAAGTTCCTGGTCATGTCTCGCCATTTGTTAACCTAGAGCTTCTTCCACTCCCCCCAGGGAGACTGAACTCTGCATCAACTCTCTGCTCCAAGCACATCCCCCTTGAAGACTTCCTGGACCACCTAGTTGAAAACAACCTCTCAACTACTTTTCCTGCTTTTTATTTCCTACTTCCTCAATTACTATGTCATTTTTCTGTTTATCCTGTCTTTTCTCCACTTCCCCCACTAGAATGCAAACTCAGAATGGAAATTTTTGTGTGTCTTGTTCATGGATGTTGTCCTCATCTCTGCCTAGAATAGCGCTTGAACACCCTCCAAGTGTTCTCCCAAGGAAACACTTGGGGAACTCTTTGCTGACCCTCTGCTCTTCTGAAGTCCAGCACAGCTGCTGCTGCCAAAGCTGCCCACTTCAGTGTCCACTCTGTTATAAATCAGGGATACACATTCTACTTGACGGCATTTCTCCCCTTCAGCAAGTGTCTTTGTGCTGGCACTTTCTGGGACCTGCCATCATTGTCCTGTTCCCCCCACCCCAACACATACACACATTCTCCATGTCTCTGCTCTGCACTTCCTCCAGGAAGTTGACTGATCTCAGGGGCTTTCCCGGGGACTATTTCACAGTCTGAAGATGACACAAAGCATCACATATGGGGTGCATGGCTACCTCCTGCCACCCGTGCCGCTGTTCATCTTCTGTGCATTTCTAGAGGAGAAGGGGCAGTACTGGGTCAGCAAAGCCTCTGTCCTTCTCACAGCCTGGTACTGCCAGCCCTGGCCATGTTCTCCAGGCAGGAGACTCCTGTCCCAGGCCAGACCCAGACCCACAATGACCTCTGTTTTCCCTTTTTTCCCCTTTTGAGATATTTGCTGACCTTCTGCCCTGAAAATGGCGTAAACCAGATATCCCAGTGAGCTCTGGAATTCATACCCCTGTGATCTCCTCTAGACTCGTGCCTGGGCCTCCGGTTAAGCTGGGCAGCCTGGCATTGCTCCTGTCGAGCACGAGAATGGCTGAAGTACTGACTTTGGGTGACTCTTGCATTGAACACGAGATGGCTTCAGAGCTCCGGTTACCAACCCTTCACCTCTAACCCTTGGATTCAAGTCCAGTGTGGGCCTGTGTCCGTCTGTGTCCCAACTGTGGCACTACTGCCTGTCTTCAGCATTTGCAGTGGCAGGTGTGCTCCATCAGAGCCCTCGACCTCCGGCACTCAGGGCAGGAGCCACCACTACTAGGGGCACCAAGCCAGGCAGTGTCAGGCAGCCCTCCTTTGATGGCTTTCTAGACTGAGCCCTGGCTGTCCTTCCAATCAACATCCTTTTTGGCCTCTCACTGCTGGGATTAGATTGTGTTCTCCTTGACAGTCTTGGGCCTGCTCTTCCCTCTTTGTGCATGGACCCTTAGTCTGCCATCCTTGATGTTGGGGGTGAGTGGAAGTCAGGGTTTCATCACGATTGAAAGAGCTCGGGCTAGAGCAGTGGCTCAGCAGTTACCATGTTAGCCTGGCATGCGCAAGGACGCGGGTTTGAACCTCAGCACCATGTACACGATGCAACTTTGGAGCAATGAAATTCACATGAAAAACTAAATAAAACTGATTCTCCCCTTCCCTCTCTCTCTCTGTCTCCTCACTGTCCCTCTCAAAAAAAAAAAAAAAAAAGGCTCCCATTCTAGGGATGCAGTGACAACTAAGACATGACTGGAAAATGGGTTGTTCTATGTTTATGCTGGAACATTCTGGATGGTGAGCTAATAAGGCAAGAAAGCAAATACTGGCTCACATTTTCCAGCAGACTTTTAAGAAGACTCCACATCAATGAAGTACAACAGTAACATCTGAGAGCCACTGGAAACGGGTGGATGGATGATGTAGTGTCAGGAGTAACAATGTATCCAGCATCACAGAGCTGCTATTAGGGAATCTCAGAGGCAAGAAGAGCTATAGGTTCTGCAGAGCCGTGTCCCTGTGATTAATTACAGTCCTGCTACTGTTTTCTCATAAGGGAACTAAAACCAGGAACAGTGCCCCAACAATGAAGTACACAAGGAGAGGGCTCCTGGAACGGAACTGGAAGTGGTGGGGCTTAAAGGCCCTTCACATGTACCCTGAGACCACACACCGATGGAAGCCTCTCCACCCTACTCACCTTCGGTAGCAAGTCACTAGACATCGCAGGAGTCCATACGGTTTAAGATGTATTTTAAAAGCAAATTATTTATTTAGACAGGATGCTTGCACTGAAAAAAAAAAGGAAAAAAAAAAAGCCACCACAATAACAAAACCCAGCACCACCACCACAAACAACTTCCCCAGGAGTCCTGCACACTCTCAGCCAGCTGGTTCTTTTTACCTGGGTGCACAATGGTTTGTTTCAGCTTCAGAGCAGTCAACTGCAGCAAGGTGGTTTTTATCCCAAGTGCCAATGACTAATGCGGTAAAATTCAATGGTACGTTGATTACCCTGACACACTGGGACAGGCATAGTCTAATGCCATAATATCAAGTCTACTGGAAGTTCTGATGATGGTGTTGATTAAAAATTGCAAGGAGGGGCGGGAGTGGTGGCTCAGCGGTAGAGCGCTTGCCTGGCATGCGCGAGGACTTGGGTTCGATCCCCAGCACCACATACACAGCTAAGGGTCCAAAAACAAAACAGATGAAATAATAAATAAATAAAATTGATTCTCATTTAAAAAACTGAAAGGAGACAAGGCATTTCTTTTTTCTTTTGGGGGCGTTTCTTCTGTTATGTCATAATGTATTACAGCACATTATTTAGGTCTGTTCTCTCCTTGGAGGGAATTAGATCTCTAGCAAGTCTGGAGACTTCCTAAACCTGAGGACTTCAAAATGTCTCTTCTGGAGGTGGCATCTTTGGGACTGCGGGGGGGGGGGGCGGGGGGGAAGTAGCCAGAACGGATGCAGTGGCAAAAGCTTTCAATCCCAGAATTCCAGAGACGGAAGCAGGAGGATAGAAGTTTGAGGCCAACCTCAGCATCTGAGGGAGACCCTGTCTCAAAATAAAATATAAAAAGAACTGGGGATGCAATTCAGTGGTAAAGCACCCCTGGGGTCCATCCCTAGTACCATAAATAAATAAATAATAATCAGCCAGAGACTGATGCTGAAGGAACCACTGCCAGATTAGCTCTCTCTTCCCCCAGGACCAATGTCTTCTTTTGATTCCTGAACTCATTAGCTCTGAGGAGATCCAGGGACCCACCAGCCCTCAACCTCCTCATGGGTCTTTTATTTCTGGGGGTTGAATCATTGTCCCCAAGGCCGTTGGTAGTACCCTGGCTT
Source organism: Aplodontia rufa (assembly GCA_004027875.1). Taxonomy (NCBI): domain Eukaryota; kingdom Metazoa; phylum Chordata; class Mammalia; order Rodentia; family Aplodontiidae; genus Aplodontia; species Aplodontia rufa. The sequence continues at coordinate 25,206 of PVKS010027872.1, forward strand.
TGTGCTAAGCCCTCTTTATATGTGTCAGTCACCATTCTAAGGCCATCACAAGGACCTATGAGTTCAGTGTTATCATTCTTCCCATTTAATGAAAAAGAACCTCACCAAAAAGCTAAAGTTTCATGGCTAGAGAGTGACGGAGGTCTGCGGTGGCTTGCTTATAGAGCTGGCTTCCATGCTGCCCTGCCGTCCTGCTCTCCAGGGCTTGATGATATTGTAGCTATGGGTTCTTTCAAGCTGTGGACACCTTGGAAATACTTGTTCTCGCTATCCCCTGCTCTTGCACGGAGGTGCCTGTGTAAGAGCGATTTGCATCTTTTAATGTTCAACACAAATGCTAGCAATCCTCACCAGCCTGGGACTACCAAGAGGGCACATCAGCATCAGTGATGTCTATTCTTGTTCCTGCCCCCACCTGCTCATGTGGGACCTCAGGGTCCCCCTACAAAGAACCCCCATGAGAATTCCAACTAGAGCCCCAGGAGCCTTGAACGTGCTCCCCACCCCCTGTCAGCTGCCCTCTGCCTCCGTTGCTGCCTTGCGGTGCTCCATACTCATAACTCCTGGATGGCTGGAACCTGGGGACTTTGAAGGTCCTTGCAAGAATCCCTCAGTATTGGCATTGTTTTTCGTCAATGTCTGTCCATCCTCTGAGTGCTTTCTCCCAATAATCCCAAATCCAATTATCCTTGAGATGAGGAGCCATACAGCGGTAGGTTCAGTACTTCTTACCTCAAAACCATGTGTCAGGGGGCTGTTGTGGTGGCTCAGGGGTTTCGGTGCTTGCCTGGCCCACGCGAGTAATGCAGGTTCAAACCCCAGCACCACGTGCACAACGAAGTGTCCAAGTAATGAAAGTCACATGAAAAACTAAATAAAAATTGCTTTTCCATAAAAAAAAAAAAAGAAAAAGAAAAAAGAAAAAACATGTGTCAGTATCTCAGCTTCCCAGCTTTACAGTACCGGAAAGCAAGTCTCGCTGAGTCTCTCAAGAAATCCCTTTGATCAGCACTCACTGCCACCCTCCACAGGGACTCCAGACCAATACAGCGAGGACAAAGATTATGGCCCAGTGGCACATTCCTTCCATGGTCCTTATTCCTTCCCACCTCTCCTTCCAGCCCCTAAATATTCTTCCTTCCTCCTAATTCATGTGCATAGATGAGAGAGGTGAACAGCACCCAAACAAAACCCAACTTTTAATTTCCAGTTTGGGTGCAACTAGGAGACCATGCTACATATTTTATGCAAACTGAATAGGAAGGTTTGGCCCTTAAACTTGCTAGGAGAGGAGATGGGAAATTAACATGAAGGGTGATATTAGCTCCACGTCAGAGCTTTGGAGAAAGCTTTGAGCCAATATCTTCCTTAGTCTTTTCAAGTAGAAAGCTGGATAAATTTTAAACTGAAAGGATAGAATAGATATAAGCTGAATACTATAGGTATAATTTTGTTCTCAATTTTTAATTATCTGTCTTAACATTCAGCCTTAAATCCAAGAATTAAAAAAGTAACAAGCATAATATATGAAGATCACTAAAAAGGAAAAAAACCAAATCCAATTCTAAAAAATAAAAATAAATAAATAATTTTTAAAAATACCAAGAGATGGGGCTGGAGCAGTGGCTCAGTGGTTATGGCGCATGCTTGGCATCCGCGAGGTCATAGGTTCGAACTCCAGCACCACAACAAAGTGTCGGAGCAATGAAAGCCACATAAAAAACTAAATAAAATTGATTCCCTCTTTCCTCTCATTCAAAAACAAAAACAAGAAAAGAAAAATCCAGCAAGCAGATCTTTTCTTTTTATCTTTTTTTTTTGAACAACCATACAAATTTTTAACAAAATAATATAAAATGTGTATATATTCTGGATATTGCAATTACCCCCAGGAGTGCCCCCCCCAATTACCCTCCCTTATCCCGCCCTTCCCCTTCCCAC